>JAOANR010000001.1:35455903-35537207 GCA_030278955.1 Hygrophila difformis | reverse complement strand
ACCCTGCCGAGAATTAGGATCTATTTGATCAACTGAAGGGAGCTTCAGTATTCTCGAAGATCGATTTGCGATCTGGGAATCACCAGTTGAGGATCGCGGAGAAGGACATCCCGAAGACGGCGTTTCGAACTCGTTATGGTCATTACGAGTTCACTGTGTTATCCTTCGGGTTAACAAATGCTCCGGCCATGTTCATGAATCTCATGAACAACGTGTTCCGAGAATTGTTAGATCAGTGCGTCGCAGTGTTTATCGACGATATTCTGATCTACTCGAAGAGCGAGGAAGAGCATGCCCAACACTTACACCAAGTGTTAGGGATCTTGCGAAAGAATCAATTATACGGCAAGTTGTCAAAATGCGACTTCTGGTTAAAGGAAGTGGCATTTCTCGGACACATAGTATCCGCTGATGGAGTATCAGTGGATCCGGCGAAAGTGTCTGCCGTAACTGAATGGGCAGCACCGACGAGTCCAACGGAAATCAGGAGTTTCCTTGGATTAGCTGGGTACTATAGGCGATTCTTGAAGGATTTCTCGAGAATCGCCCGTCCCTTGACCCAGCTACTGAAGAAAGGAGCAAAATACGAGTGGACCGAAGCATGTGAGACTGCGTTTCAAGAATTGAAGAAACGACTCACAACCACACCCGTATTAACACTACCATCAGAGAATGGTGACTTCGAAGTTTATAGCGATGCTTCGAAGGAAGGTCTAGGTTGCGTTTTGATGCAAGACTCGAGATTCGTAGCGTATGCATCACGCCAACTGAAACCTCATGAAGAGAATTACCCGACACACGACCTGGAGTTGGCAGCGGTCGTTTTCGCTCTAAAGATATGGAGACATTATCTCTATGGGCGAAAGTGTCGAATGTTCACCGACCACAAGAGTTTGAAGTATATATTCACTCAGAAGGAGTTGAATTTACGACAACGAAGGTGGTTGGAGCTCATCAAAGATTACGACTTGGAGATATCTTACCACGAAGGGAAGGCGAACGTGGTAGCCGATGCCCTAAGTCGGAAGACCCAACACGTGACAAACTCGTTGGTAATTCCGCCGGCATTGTACATGGATTTAGCAAGATTGGACGTAGAACTTGTACATCCGGGTACCGTGCGTGAGACGATCAACGCGATGATCGTAGAAACTCCAATATTGGACGAGATTCGACTCGCTCAACCGGGCGACGCGAAATTGGAGAAAATAAAGGGGTACATTGCCGAAGGAAAGGCAATCGGATTTGCTATCCACGAGGATGGAAACATCCATTTTAAAGGGAGATGGTGTGTGCCTCAGAAGTGCCGAATTGAAGCAAAGGTTGATGGAGGAAGGGCACAACACGCCATATTCCGTACATCCCGGAGGTGACAAGCTATACAAAGATCTGAAGAAGATCTATTGGTGGCCGGGAATGAAGAAGGAAGTGGCAAGCTTCGTAGCGAAATGTCTCACCTGCCAAAGGGTTAAGGCAGTGCGGCATAAACCCCTAGGATTGATGCAACCGCTAGAAATCCCAAGTTGGAAATGGGATAGTATCTCGATGGACTTTGTCTCGGGATTACCACGATCACCTAAAGGCATGAACAAAATTTGGGTGATTGTGGATAGGCTAACGAAGACGGCCTTATTTATCCCAATGAAAGACACGTGGACTATGGACCAACTGGCCCGAGCCTACGTTGATAATGTGGTACGCCGACATGGAGTACCACATGATATCATTTCCGATAGGGACAGTAGATTTGTCTCTCATTTCTGGACGGAGCTACAAAAAGCTCTCGGTACTCAAATCAAAATGAGCACCGCATTCCACCCGATGATGGATGGACAAACCGAGAGGACAATCCAAACACTAGAAGACATGCTGAGAGCATGCGTGTTGGAATTTAAGGGAAATTGGGAATCCCATTTACCCTTAATTGAGTTCTCGTATAATAATAGCTACCATGCTAGCATTGGCATGGCACCATTCGAGGCGTTGTACGGACGAAGGTGCCGAAGTCCGTTGAGCTGGGAAGAAAACGATAAGTCCGTGGTGGTGGGATCACAACTTATCGAAGACATGGCTCAACAAATCAAGGTGATTCAAGGAAAGATGAAAGCCGCACAAGATCGTCAAAAGAGTTATACCGACGCGAGACGACGAGACCTAGAATTTCAAGTAGGAGATAGGGTCATGCTAAAGATATCACCCATGAAGGGGGTGATGCGCTTTGGCAAAAGAGGAAAGTTGAGTCCTCGATACATAGGACCTTATGAAATTCTAGAACGAGTCGGAAGTTTAGCCTACCGACTGGCTTTACCGCCACAATTAGATCGAGTTCATAATGTCTTCCATGTTTCACAACTAAAGAAGTATGTGCCGGACCCGACACATGTACTTCAACCAGAGATAATTGAACTCGACGAAGATTTAACTTACGAGGAAGTTCCAGTGCGAATTTTAGACGTTAAGGAACGAGTTACGAGAAACAAGACCGTCAAAATGGTCAAAGTTCTTTGGTCGAATCACGAGAGTGAGACGGCAACGTGGGAGGTAGAATCAGACATGAGAGAACGCTACCCGACCTTATTCCAAACCGACCCCGACACAGTTATGGGGACATAACTGCAATCTTAAGGGGGAGAGGATGTCACACCGCACATTTTACGAACTTTTGTAAACCTTTGAACTACGTTATGGCTTGATCCCTTTATCGGGTACGTAGGCAGCTTAGAAGTTTGTTTCTAAGTTCAGTCATAAATTAATAAAACAAACAAAAAGACCTTAGTACGAGAAAAGCCGAAACACAACTTCGAGGACGAAGTTGATTCTTAAGGAGGGTAGACTGTAATACCCGAGAATTTTATAACATAAATAAATACAATAAATAAGAAATAAATACAATCAATAATAAATATAATATAATAAATAAATACAATAAATAAATAAATAAATCAGTAAATACACTAGATAAATAAATATAGACGAAATGAGAAATGGAATTAATTAAATCAAACAAGAGAAATTAAACGAAGTCGTACACGGAAACCCGACATCAATAAACTCGAGAATTCGAGCCAAAATGTGAAATTAGATCCGAAAGAAATGACGACACGAAATAGGAACCCGAGGAGGGGCCGGAAATCGGAATCCGGGAGCATAAGGGGATAGAAACCCGAAAGAGAGGAGGAAACGCACGACGGATCGCACGACCCGCCCGGACCGGAGTCCAGGCGAGTCTGGCGCGCTGGCCGCGCGCTAAAGGGGCAAAAGGCGCGCCAACCCCGCGCCAGCCCACAGATTCGCCCGATTGTGTGAATCTTTCGCCCGAACGCGGATTTTCCGACTTCGGTTGAACGTCTTGCGGCTCAAGACCCTTAGACTCAGTCTTTGGACGCCCTAGGACTCAGGTATCTATAAATAAAGCCCCTCGAAGACCCGAAACCCTTTTTCAAAAACCCTACGATACTATACACAAAGACGTAATCCCGGAGGCCACGAAGGCATCAAGAAGACACCAAGGCAGCAGCTTTTGGACGAAAATCGAAAGATCTCCGACGTTTGGTAAGCCCCGATCCAACCTTTTTCAATACATGATTCGAAAACGAATCCTAACCCTCTTCTTTTTCTTACTACACCACGAATCGAATCTAGAACGTAGAACCCGACGAACGGAGAGGAGAAACGGTGGACTGGAAGCCACGCCTTCGAAATAGACATTCCCAGACATTCAAAAATCTGTAAGTTAACCTTACGTGGTTTTGGGATGATTTAAAACATTCGAAACTAAAAGATTAAATCAAGAACGTAAAATCTGTCGACATGAGAACTTTACCGGTGCAACAGTTTTGATGAATTTTTCCGAACCTTAAAACGACTTCAAACAGAAAAACTTAAAACACAAAAAATGTTCCTAAGGCTTAGATCTATCTACTGTAAAATTTTCAGAATTTTTAAAGATGATTTGTTATGTGAAATCCACCTAAAACCGAACTATTAAAACTTGGATCTTGAAATTCTTGACAGAACTTAGGTTAGATCTTGATCGCATTTTTGAATGTGCTTGTAGGCCGAATTAGATCTTTTGCCGAACATGAAAGTTGTAGATAAACGTCTTAAGATGGTCTCTGTAAAATTTCATTACATTTGGAGTTGAGTTGCTATGGCAGAATTCGAAATCTTTAAACTGTGACATGTGAAACTCGGACAGATTTATGTTTCTGTGAAAATTGGTATTTTTATCATGTTTCGGTATCTCGAATTGAAAAAGTTAAAACATGAAAGTTGTTCATCTTGATGTTTCTGAGGCAGTAGTGAAATTTCGGAATTTTTGGAGTTAAATCTCATTTTAGACGAATTTTAGAGTAAACAGTGGTTTACCGGAAATCAAAACTTGAAATCTTGTTGAAACATGAATTTAGCCTTTAGGGTTGAAACGAGTTGAAATACGATTTTGAAATAAATTAAGTTGATATCAGATTTTGAAATTTAAATCCCCTTACAAACTTGATAAATTAAAATTAGGGGTGAGTGCTCTGCAGAGTGCCCCCTAACGATTCACTTCGTGCCGTAATGGACGATGGTGACCCCGCGCGCTAAACTTGAGATATGATATTGCCAAAACGGCGAGATATAGAGCCTACACTCTCGAGAATATCCACATGGGTTTCCCGAGGCTCCGAAGTGGTACTGGGTATGGCTGATACGGTTGCGGCCGCCGGGCTACCGGCTAAACTTGTTGACATCGCGATGCTATCGTGAAACTTCGAAATACCAAATCTGGGATGTAATGGGGATATTAAATTTAATTAAATTAAATTAAATTATATTGTTATTCAAGTAATTTAATTAAATGCTTTATTTTAATTATGGCTAGTATTTTAAATCATGTGAAATGTGTTGTTAAATAGAGCCTGGAATAAATTATGCAATTGGATAGCTGAGTCGATTAAATTGAATATTATATTATTATCATGTTTTGATTAAATATGAAATTAATGGCTTTAAAACCTCAAAATCATGCATGTGTTAACTTACTCAGCAAGTGTGCTGATGAAACCATTTTTATTCCTTTTTCTTACAGAGTATGTAGAATGAACATGAGCACTTCGTGCATGGGAATTTTGGGAACATTTTGATATTTTGATATTTTGATATTGGATATTTTGATTTTTATTCTTGCATTAGACTTTAGAATAAACGGGCCTGTTTAACCCGTGTTTTGGCCATGTCGGCCCCATTTACATTTTCCGCTGCAATACTATACTTAAATATTATTTCCGCTGCGCTATGATATTATTATTTTCGAATTATATTATATGGGCTGTTTTGAATGCTTTAAATGTTTTAAATATTGAAATACCTAGCCTTACATCTTTTTAGTAAGCCGGAGAAACCGTGTCTTACTAGGGAGGTGTGGCGGTGACACCCCGACCTGGGTGACCAAAAACCGGGGTGTTACAAGCCGCCGCCATTGCGCCACCACCACAGCCGCCACAACCAAGCGCCGCCGCTGCACCACCATTCTCCACCTTCAGCCCGCTGCCATCTCCTCCTCCGCCAGTCACCACCCCTCGCACAGCAGCTCCGGCCATCGCACCACCACCCGATTCCACCTCCCTCCTCCAACTCCGACCACCACTGCCCTCTTCCCCACCACTTCCATCTCCTCAGCCACCGCCGCCTCTCACCTCCGTCCTCGCCAACACCACAGCTCCGCCACTGCCGCATCTCCTCGCCATTGTCCCATCACCTCCACCACTGAGTTTGGGCAAAAGAAGAAAAGCTTTAATTTCTCAATTGGAAACTGGAAACACAGCAAGAGAAAAAGGAAGAGGGAAGAAAATGGAGAGGGAGAGAGGAAAGAGAGAGGAAAGAAGGAAAGAAGAGAGATAAAATTTATCCGGACCTCGGGACCTCAGTCGCTAGACAAAATCCCATCCGGTCGCGAGGCCATGTATAGCGATACGGAGTCTAGGGACAGGAAAATTGCTTAGGGACAGTGAGAGAGGCTAAAGACAGAAACCCAGTCGCTAGACTGATGGCTAGCGACACAGACTCCGCGACACAGACAGAGAAAAAAAGCAGCATTCCGCGACAAGCAGCTCACGTGACCCCTCCAATTTGAATTCCCCACATGCTTAATCAACCAGGAGGTCCCAGGACTTGAGGTCCCGTTGGGTAAGGGATTTTCGTCTTATCTTCCTGGGACTCGAGCTCCCGGCCCCTTGCATCGCAGACCTCAGAATTAAAAGTGCATTTGTGTGTTGTGTCGCTAGCCAAGTTATTCAGCGACACAGCATAATTGTTTAGCGACTGGGTGGGCTTTGAATGGGCCTAGGGCTTATTTTCACTCCTCTATAAATATATCCTCACACCCCAGTGAACAGTAGCTACACACCCATTTTTTTTTTTCAGATTAGTTTTGTTTTTGACCTTGGGGGCACCACTGTGCTCCCAAGCAATTTTAGAATAGATGGTTTCATGGCCATGTATTTTTCATTTTCAGTTTTAGTTTCTTAATTTTAGGCAATAAATGGGTTTCTAGTAGTGTAGCCAATTTTTATATTTTATTTTTATTTTCAGTTTGTAGTTTTGGGTTTGAACAATCAACTAATAGGTGTGACTAAACCATATTTTGGTTTTTGATGTTATATGAGAAAATTGTTCCACAAATTTATTATGGATCACTTCCATAATATTACTTGCTTTATTTTTGTATTTTGGTCACTTGACTATTTTTATTATTTTTAGTTAGGTTTAATGCTTTATTTAGAATTAATAAATGTATGACCACTTGATGCCTATCTCTTGCTAGATCTATTAGTGTAGGTTTCATTTAAATTTTAGTCTCTTAGTATAGTTTAATTGTATTTTTATTTGGTGGATGTTTTACTGCTTCTTAGTGTTTTATTTATTTTATTTTATTTTATTTTATTTTTAGTTTAATAGATCTAGAAAGTGGATGACATTTTAGTGTTTTTGCATATTTAAAAATTGCATTTCCTATATTGTATTGCATCACGTTGTAACCCCACGGGTTGCAACGTAATATTCCCATGTAATGCAATATTAGGCGTTATGCTGCCGAAATTTTATAAAATTTTTAAAATCCCTCGGTCGCGAGGCAATCCTGTCGCGAACCCACGGTTCGCGACACACTCCTTGATTAGCGACCGAGGACCCAAATACTTGCAATTTTATTATGGAAGGGCTCTGTCGCGAAACCCCTGTCGCGGACCCACGGTCCGCGACACACTCCTTGTTCCGCGACCAGGAATTATGCCCTTGTTAGATTTTCAAACCTTGTGTCGCTAGACCCTTGTCGCGAGGCCACGCCTAGCGACACGGATTTTTGTCTAGCAACACAACAGACCCTAATATTCAAAATATCCACATTCTCTTATTTCCCACCCCTCATGTCGCGAAACCCATGTCGCGGACCCACGGTCCGCGACACAAACTCTGTCTCACGACATACATGGCACCCTCTTGCCAAATTTTCATTCTCCATCTCACCCCATTAATTAATTGAACCTTTATATTAATATTTTGAGGTTGAAATCCAATGATCTCAACCCATGATTAATTTGATATAAAGAACTTTGTTCAATTTTCCATTAAAAGATTCTTCTACAAAGATTAAACTCTAATGATCTAAGTATATAATCCGGACTGTAATTAATTAATTATGGAATGAGTGATTATTTAGACATAAAGAGTGATTATGGAATAATTTCCATACCCTTGCATGAGAAACCAATGTCTCTCATACAAGATGACCCAAAAATATTTTCTTTTATTTATTTTGTCTTTACCCGTGTTGTGTGAAACAGCTAGTAAGAGATATATCAGACTAATGTTGGCGTGTATTCCCACACGGATAAACTAGCTCGTATTCTGAATATTAATTATTAGTTGTTATTTTGCATGGTCCGGGCAGTGGTCAGTGGAAGCCTTGGCGGTTCGTCCATCCGGGATTATAATAGCTGCTCAGCTGACTCCTATCCGGATACAGTTTTCTTTTCTTTATTTTAATTTCAAACCTGAATCTGGAGCTGTAGTAATGTTAGATAATATATGCCAATATTATCTAATAATTACTGCAGTAATAGAACATGTGGGTTTTTATCCAAATTCACAGATGGTGGAGTCTAAGATGACGGCGGCAACTGTCATTTAGGGAATTCCACTGTCTAAAAATCATCTCACCTTAATAATTAGGGAACTGGACCACAGATAACTGCAATCCAATTAACCCTAATTATTTTGGCATCCCACTAGCCAAAATTCTTCCCACCTCCGGCTATTTCATCTCTGTGTTTCGCATTCTGTCTAAACCCACCTTATATTTTGGGTTAATTTAATTTTACACTTTCTTATAAAATTATGCATGATATTATTATGTAGATATTGTGGTCAATATTATTTTGGGATCCTTCCCTTGGACATAGGAGTCTTGATTTTAATCAGATGCCTCACAATAAATTTCCAACAAAAATTCATTTATAAAATCCGGATCTAAGTAAGGGATAAATTCCACAGTTATGACTAATTTATATCCGACTGGGGGTTGATTTTGGGAAATTAGAAGTAGAGTCAGTGATTAGTGATGACAGTCATTTGTGACTATCATTTTCGTCCAATTTTGTGTCTTGGAAATAGTTTTGATCACATTTTTCCTAGATTCTTGTTTAAGAAATGAAAAAAAGACATGAAAGATCTCGGAAAGATTTAGATCAGGAAGAAATTTGGAAATCGCATGTGAAAGCTCTAAATTGCAAGATTTTTCTTAAGTATCTCTCGCTATGTTCTTATCTGCATTAATACTTGCCTTGTTGACTGAGCAGGATTCAAGTTGTAAGTTCACTATAAACATTGCGAGGGAAGGATGGAAGATGATGCGAGAACCTTAAGCTGGAATCTGGTCAAGATCAAGTGAAGTCACAGAATCAAATGCCACGCGACAATCATATGACATCGCGAGGGAATAAGAGTTGTGAGATCGAGAAGCTACAAGAGTTAGAGCGAGAGAAGATCATTTGAAGAAGGATCAAGATAGCCTCGCTCTGTTGAGAAAGATAATTTCATTCCACCTCACGCTTTGATGGAACAGGGACAAAGCGAGAGGAGAGCTACTCTGCTGTGAGCGGTTATTTTCCAGGAGGACGGAAGTTATTCACATTCATCTATAAATAAGCCCTCTGGGAGATCAGCTAACATAACTGGAAGGACGCAGAGTTTAGCTCAGTTTACTCTGCCGTTCAGTTTTTAGAGTTTTTCTTAGATAGGTAGTTAGGATTACTTGTTTGCATTAATCTGTGTTCTTCAGATTTGTATTTTCAATTCTGCATTTAGATTTCGATTCCAGTCGGTAGAATAGTTCGAAGTACTCTGGAAAGGAAGATTTGCTATCGGAATGCTTCTGTTCATCCGATGTCGACGTTCATCCATTATTTCTTTCGACTTCTCCATTCTAATACGCAATATTCTGATGCGAATCAGACGATCAGGTGTACTTGTTTTCAATTATCGTGCAATCATGATATATGGAAGAGGATTTATTATTGGATCTCTCGATGATTTGATGTTTTGGAGTTGTTATCTTGAATGGTTACAGTTGGAATTCATAATTCGTTCATTCTCCTAAGATAGAATAATCCTCAAGTTAGCCTTCTGAATTTGGAGATTAAATCAAAGTGTTTAATTAGATCTTTAGAATTGAATCTGAGAGTATCTCCAAGTTCTTTGAATGATTAATCATGAATTTCTTACTAATTTTGAATGTTATGATCGAGTTAGGTTTTACTCGAGGCAGAGTTATTAATTTCAAATGAAGCTGACTGTTATTATACTTCATTTATAATTCTCAATGCAACTCCTTAAGATAGTTTCTAGACATTGAATAAAACTCTTAGAGACCCACACAGTGTTTATCATAGTGTGATAATCTTTAAGAGTTCAATTTCACATATTATTTGACTTCTCGAGAGGTTCAGAATCTTCTCCTCGCTTTATTCTTAAAGAAATAAAGTTAGGAGGAGTGTTGGCAATTGTAATTCTACTTTCTTATAGGATAATATCCTCGCCACATTCTTAGTAGAATGATGCGAGGAGATTTTCCAAAACTTTATTCAATAACAAGTTATGTTAGTATTCTCGCTATGTTTTCCAGACATAGCGAGGAAGTAAAACTGATATGACAATGAAGTTGATTCCTATCTTTGGGAAGTCAACTAAATATTCCTTATAAGTATAATATCACCTATTCTATAAATGGGAATTAAGTAGTCTCGCCGCATTCTTCCTCATACATCAATGCGAGGGACTTAATTTTCTGTATTAGCCAAATCTGAGGAACACTCTTTGAACAATAGCTCCCTCCACACTGTTCAGATATAGCGCGCGGAAAATGAGAATGTTCATAGTTTAAACCCTGGGATGGTTACTACAAGCTGTCCTGGACATATATTTTGCAGATTTATTTCTCAAATCTTATTCTTAGGAAGCAATTTCCTAATTCTGTCTAGCTCTTGCTTATATTTTTAGAGCACCCTAGCATTTTGATTAAAGGGGACTCAGAATCCTCTACGTTTCTTTATACATATATTACTACTTATATCTATGATATTTTGGAATATTTTCCAGAATATGCCGAGTATTATTACTTCTCATTTGTCAAATTCATAAACATACTTGGAATTCTCATTGATATTTTGCACCAGCCATTGAGAGGAATAATGATATAAGACTTTTCAAATCATCATTTACTCAGGATGATTAAGAACAAACTTGTTCTTCAGTTGGACATTCAGTACCTGTCAGTTAAAAGGGAAAGATGTTTCAAAAACCATCTTTTGTCCCATTAACTAATGAGGATTTTGTAGGATCAATTTCCAGGGGTCATAGCTTTATGATTTATCATCACATGCTATGAGTAGGAGAATTAGTTTCTGCTGAATCTCATTAGTCCTGAGTCAAATCGTTAGTATCAAGAGTTATTTACAGAGATTACTCATGCCGATTCATCTTTATAATTCTGAGTAGTTCAGGGAAATTGATTAGTAATTTCATCCTGATAAGCTTACAGAACTATTATTTCTTACAAATACTTGAGGGAATTACTCTGAGGAGTTATATTGTATGCAACCATTGGATGATACATTTAAATACATGCTTTTCTTTCATTTCTTGTAGAGGACGTCTAATATAGGGTCATGCAATTGCTACTAACCTCAGAGTAATATAGAGGACAACTTCAAGTTCAGATAAGTAAGGATGAGTTGGATGTGACCTTGAGTTTTCAAAGGCTTAATTTGAATCCGAAAGAGACAGATTAAGTGATAACTCTAGGAGCTGTTATTTCAGAATGAGTCTGACCGATCATTCTGAGATAAGGGTAACTAATGATTTCAGAGCTAGAGTGTCATGACACCAGATCACAAGTACTCGTCTTGGGAAAGTGATTGAGGACATGAAGATTTGATTAATCTGTATAGAAGATTTGTTTTATCTCAATGAGCTCTCATTCTTAATTGAACCATTGAAGTGTAATGATCTTGACATATTTGTATTTCGTTTGTTTGTCTTTTGGTCCGCACTATTATTAAATCATGAATCATAATACCATCTGCATGCATTCGCTTTAATTTCAATCTGTTACCAATTCTTTCATGTTTTCTTGCATTTACTTTTACTTTAGTTGAGTTTGATCATCAACACATCATGTATGAACCAGAAAGAATAATGTTTAGTTCTGAGATTTGTGATTCTATTAAAACACTTCTATCGTGTAACTCTCAAAATGAACGATCCCGACAATAAAAAATAAATATTGCAGCTTGATACCGTGCGCTTTCGGTAGGGGAAATTGGCCAAGTTCTTGAACTATCTTATTAAGCATTATATTTTAGAGATAGTGAGGGTTTGGTACATCTAAGCATGTATGGATGAGGTAAGCGCAGATTTTCCTTAAAAGCTTCATGGCGCCGTTGCCGGGGAGGGTGTAGCGTTATGAATTTTAGAATTGCATTTATTCTTTGGTTCATTTTTAAGTATTATCTCATTAGTTTATAATCCTTTTGATTCTTTCATTTTGTCTATACCAGAAATCTCAACAGTTTATGACCGAAAGAACAACTAGATCTTCAAGACAGCCCCTTCTTCCTTTCAACTGTGAACTTGAAAGAACAGCTAGGCTAATCAGAACAAACGCAAGAAGGAGGCAGAAGGAACTTGTTGAAGGAACACTTTCAGCAATAACTGAGATGGCCAACAATGGACAAAATGACGGACCTGGAAATTTACCAAACGGACAGCCTGGGAATCAGAATGATGTACGACCAAGAGGACAGTTTCAAAGGAATGCAGCACCACAATTTGTTCATCAGCACTATTTTCCTCCTAACTTTGTCAACCCTGCTCCAGATCCTCGAGAAGAGCAGTATCAACCTTGGCAGCCAAATGTTGATCAGTATTTGGCAGGAACTGATGAAGAAGTTGATATACCGCCTGGTATATTAAATTTGGCATCATCTAGAGCTTTTTATGGATTAAGTGCTGAAGATCCACATCTGCATCTTAAGAAATTTGTTGAATTAAGCAAAACAGTTAAAAAGGGAAGAGCTTCAAGGGAGGACATTCAATTGGCAATGTTTCCATTTTCATTAGATGGGTCTGCAAAAGAATGGTATGATTCATTGAATGCTCAACAGAAAGCTACTTGGGCAGAGCTAGTCAAGAATTTTCTACTTAAATACTTTCCTGAAAGTAAAGTTGATGAATGGGTGGACAAGATCTCCAGTTTTAAGATGAGGAAGGGAGAATCACTGAAAGATGCTCGTGATAGATTTTTCGATATGCTTAAAAGATGCGCGCAGCATGGTATCACTGAGAGAAGGCTGTTGAAGATTTTCTTTACAGGACTTACTCCTACCTGGCAAATGATGATTAATGCTACTGGAGGAGAACAAATACTTCAGATGGCAATTGATAAGGCCTGGTCGACTATAGACACCATGACTGCTAGCAGAGCAGTTCTCCAAGAAGATGATCCTCCATCACCTACAAGAAAGAGTCTTGTTATCCATACAGATAAAAATGAGGAGAAATTCGCAGCACTCACTAAACAGATTGCAGAACTACAGTTAGCTCAGAAGGCAAGCCAGCAAATGCAACAACAACAGCAACAACCAATGATGATACTTCAACCTACTACTACTGTGGAACAAGTTTATCACTGTGGAATTTGTTCCGGACCTCACCACAATGATCAATGCCCACAGCTTCAGGAAGCGTCTGGTCAGGCAGAGAGTTGTAATTACACTGGGCTTCAGAACAAAAACCCTAACCTGAGTTATGTTAACACTCAAAATGCACAGAATGCACATCTATTAAATCCTCCTCAACAGAACCAGCAGCAACAATTTCGTCCTCAGCAACCATTTTATCCTCAGCAGCAATTGTATCCTCAGAGACCTCCTCAACAAATGAATCAGCAGAACAGGCCATTCATACAGTTTGCTTCACCAGCAAATTTTCCACTTCAAACTGTTCCTTACCCTGCTGCTCAAGATAACACTCATTCTATAAAAATTGAGAATGCTCTGAAGGAATTCATTGTTAAGCAAACTGAGACGAACAACCAACTGCAGGCTTCAATCAAAAATGTTGAGAATTCAGTGACAGAGATGGCAAAGTTACTACAGCAAAGGGAAAAAGGGAAGTTACCAAGTTCATCTGAGACCAATCCACAATGTAAGGCAGTTACATTAAGGGGAGGAAGAGAAATCTTTGATCCTGAGTTTGAGAAGAAAAGGGAAAGGTTGCTACAGCAAAAGAAGTTCAAAGATGTTCAAACAGTAGATGAAGATGATCAGTTTGGAGAAGGACAAATCTTTGAAGATAAGGGATTGGAAAAGAATGTTTCTGAACACTCTTCTCCAAAGAAAAAAGAGGGAGGTAATACTATTCCTAACTCTACAGGTAACAAAAAGGATTTACTGGATGAACATATGCCCAGGGTACCTTATCCTGGAAGACTCAAAAATGATCTTCAAGAAATTAAATTTAAGAAATTTCTTGAAAAGATTAAGGCAATTGAAATCTCAATCCCTTTGGTTGAATTAATTGCTGAAATGCCCACTTACGCTAAGTTTCTGAAAGAATTGATTTCAAGGAAACGAAGCGCAGGAGAGCAACAAATGGTGATTATGAACCAGAGTTGCAGCTTGGTTTTGCAACAAAGGATCCCACCAAAGCTTGAAGACCCAGGGAGTTTTACTCTGCCTCTCATTATAAATCATAAGGAAGCTGGGCAAGGATTATGTGATCTTGGAAGCAGCATAAATGTGATGCCTCTCGCTATGGCCAGAACGATGGAATTAGGAAAGATGAAGCCAGCAAATATGACACTTTTCTTTGCTGATCAATCAAGCACTAGACCAGAGGGAATAATTGAAGATGTTCTGGTAAAAACAGGAGGTCCATGTTTCCCTGCTGATTTTGTCATCCTTGATATTGATGAGGATGTTCGGATCCCCATTATTCTGGGAAGACCTTTCTTAGTAACTGCTGGAGCAATGATTGATGCAAAGAACGGCATTGTCAAATTACATGTGGATGATCAGGAAGTCACTTTTGACATGATGAAGATGGCAGCATATCCTTCTAATGCTTTTGCTTCCAATGTAAATGAATTAGGAGTTGATTTCAGTAGCATAGAAGTAGAAAATATCTTAGGTACTTTCAATCTCTTTTCTACTGATGTAACTGAGAACAATATCACTCCACTCACAAATGCTGAAGATGCTACTTTTGCTTACTTGTGCGCAGTTAGATTCGCTGATCCTGAGACTGGTGAAATCAAAGACGGATCAGAAAGTGAGGATGTGACATCTTCAGAGCAATCTGAGGATGACACTGACAAATCAGATCCTCTACAAGAAGGACCTGGTTAAAAATTGGGAATGCAAACTAGAAGTAGATTGATTCCATCAATAGAAAATCCACCAGAGCTCGAACTTAAAGTATTACCAGAACATCTTAAGTACGCCTTTTTGGCGGATCAAAAGAAACTTCCGGTAATAATTTCATCTAAATTGAGTGAAAAACAAGAACAAGCTTTGGTCTGTACACTTAAGAGTCATATTCAGGCAATTGCTTGGACTATAGCCGATATTAAAGGCATTAGTCCTCATATTTGTATGCACAGGATTTTGATGGAAGATGAGTACAAACCATCCAGACAACCACAGAGAAGATTAAATCCACCAATGCAAGAAGTTGTTAGAAAGGAGGTAATCAAGCTTCTGGATGCAGGTATTATTTATCCTATTTCTGATAGCAAATGGGTAAGTCCAACACAAGTAGTACCTAAAAAGGGAGGTATTTGTATTGTAACTAATGAGCATGGTGATGAAGTGGCTACAAGACCAGTAACTACCTTTTTATAGTTTCTTGGATGGATATTCTGGTTATAATCAAATAGTAATTGCTAGCGAAGACCATGAGAAAACAACTTTTACTTGTCTATATGGGACATTTGCTTATAGAAGAATGACATTTGGTTTATGTAATGCTCCTGCTACTTTTCAAAGATGCATGATGAGTACCTTTTCTGATTTCATTGAAAAATGCATTGAAGTATTTATGGATGATTTTAGTGTTTATGGCAATGACTTTGAGGACTGTTTAACAAATCTGTCAAAAATTTTGCAGAGATGTGAAGACACTAACCTGGTTTTAAATTGGGAAAAGTGTCATTTCATGGTTCAAGAAGGCATTGTACTAGGACACAAGGTATCCAGGGCAGGAATAGAAGTTGATAGAGCCAAAGTTTCTGTTATAGCAAATTTACCACCTCCCAAGACAATTAAGGCAGTAAGAAGTTTTCTTGGACATGCTGGTTTTTACAGAAGATTCATTAAGGATTTCTCCAAAATAGCAAGACCTTTATGCAATCTTTTACATAAAGATATACCATTCAGCTTTGATGAAGATTGTTTTGATGCTTTTAAAACTCTGAAGGATAAGCTTATCACTGCACCTATAGTTCAATCTCCTGACTGGAGTCTTCCATTTGAACTTATGTATGATGCCAGTGATAATGCTGTAGGTGCAGTCTTGGGGCAGCATAAAGAAGGTAAACACTATGTTATATAATATGCAAGTCACACTCTTAATGATGCTCAGATTAACTACACCACAACAGAGAAAGAAATGTATGCTGTAGTTTTTGCTTTTGATAAGTTTAGGCAATATCTTATTGGAGCTCAGACTATAGTCTACACAGACCATTCTGCATTAAGGTATCTTTTCTCAAAGCAAGAAGCTAAACCAAGATTGATAAGATGGGTTTTATTACTACAAGAGTATGATATTGTTATTAAAGACAGAAAAGGGAAAGATAATGGAGTAGCAGATCATCTTTCTAGGTTGGAAGAAAGAGCAGAGAAGGAAGAAGTTGTGAATGATAAATTTCCAGATGAACAGTTGTATGCTTTGCAGTTGCAGCAATTTGATTGTCCCTGGGTTTTCAGATTTTGCTAATTTCCTGGCTTGTAAAATTCTTCCAAAATTTAAGGATTCACATCAGAAATCTAGGTTTTTCAGAGAAATTCAGAAGTACTATTGGGATGATCCTTTCTTATTTAAGTTCTGTTCAGATCAAGTTATCAGGCGTTGTGTCCATGAAAAGGAAGGGCTTCAAATTGTTAGGAAGTGTCATGAGAATCCCTTAGGAGGCCATCATGGCCCAGCAAGAACTGCTAGAAAGGTTTTAGACTGTGGATTCTTTTGGCCAACTATCTTTTTGGATTGTCAGAAGTTTATTAAAATGTGTGACAGGTGCCAGAGATTGGGAAATGTTTCAATGAGGGAAGAAATGCCACAAAAAGGAATCTTGGAAGTAGAAATATTTGATGTCTGGAGAATTGATTTTATGGGACCCTTTCCCCCTTCGTATGGCAATCATTATATTTTAGTAGCTGTGGATTATGTCTCAAAGTGGGTAGAAGCAGTAGCTTTGCCTAATAATGAGGCTAAGCAAGTAACCAAGTTTCTTCAAAAGAATATTTTTACAAGGTTTGGGGCTCCACGTGCAATAATTTCAGATGGAGGATCTCACTTTGTGAATAAACTTTTTGAGAAATTACTCAAGCAGTACGGAGTACATCATAAAGTTGGATCACCTTATCATCCTCAAACAAGTGGTCAAGTAGAGGTATCCAACAGAGAAATTAAACACATTTTGCAAGCTTCTATGAATATTACAAGAAAAGACTGGTCCAAGAAACTTGATGATGCCTTATGGGCATACAGAACTGCTTTCAAGACTCCTATTGGAATGTCCCCTTACAGATTAGTTTTTGGTAAAGCTTGTCATCTTCCAGTTGAGTTAGAACACAGAGCTTATTGGGCCATTAAGATGCTCAACATGGATATCCATTCAGGACAAGAAAAGAGAAAATTTGATCTATCAAAACTGGAAGAGATGAGATTGGAAGCTTATGAAAGCAGCAAGATTTATAAAGACCGAACCAAGAAAATTCATGATTCTAAAATTAAACATAAGGAATTTTATGTTGGTCAATTGGTTTTACTTTATAATTCTCGTTTGAAATTATTTCCAGGAAAGCTAAGATCAAGGTGGACAAGTCCATTCCCCATTGTAGCCGTTCATGACAATGGGGCAGTCACAATCATGCTTAGTGAAGGAGAAAAGACTGTAAATGGACACAGGCTTAAAGAATATATTGGTCAACAGGATTTGAATATCCAGACTGAATATTTGGATAATCCTTAGACTTTTGTGTTACTCTCTGATTTACTCTTATTCTTTAAAAAAAAAAAAGGGGGGGGGGGGGTGGATACTATCCAGGTTAACTGAATAGTATTCCTTTCTTTGATTATTTGCTCTTTTAATTCTTTTTAATTTTGTTTTTCAGGAATCTTTAGGAATGAAGTTGTGATGAATTGGAGCAGGATAGGAAGGAAGTCTTCAACCAGGTTTTGAGTATTAAGTGATTGATAATAGAGTGTTGATCGATTTATCTCTCACGCTTTGTTAAATTTATGAAGCGTGAAGATAAGTTTGAGTTTCTCATTATTTTGAGTAAATTTATCTTTCTTGTCTTTAATCATTTTATCTCGCTTTGTTCATATATTTTCAGAATTTGTGTCTACGCTATGTTAAATTACAAAGCGTGGCCAATTTCTCTCTTAAGTACATAAGAATTCTTTCTCGCCTTGTGAATTACAAAGCGAGAAACAGATTTCTTAATCACGCCTTGATAGTAATAGAGCGAGAATTTGTAAAGTCGGAACGGATAGATTTTTCAAACTTCTCGAGACCCAAAATACCCTTTTCAGACTCTTCTTCTCCCTTTGCACTAAACATCACACGTCGTTTCAACCGCCTGTAATTATGGCAGAATCAAATTTTTCTGCTATAAATATACTTGAATACATATCCATCTTCACTCTCAAATTCTTCCACATTTCTATCATCATCCTTCGAATCTTCTTCAGAAACATCATGGCCGTTGCAGCCCCTAATGCCAGAACTTCCATTCTAGACATCCCAGATGAAGTTCTGGGAGATATTCTCTCAAGATTAGGGAAGGATGAGATGAAAGATGTGGCCAGACTGGCCCCAACTTGCAAGAAATTCTACAGAGCAAGTAATTCTTCAGCAGTTTGGAGAAGAGCCAATGTAGTGAAGCGGATCACTGCGGAGAGAATGTTCGACAGTTACTTCAGGCGGGTTTTGGAGAAATGTAGAGAAGCAGGCAACTTCATGCTTAAGCTTGAACCTGCTCTCATTATCTTCCGCAACACAGGATCAATGGAGGATGCTTTTGATCCTCAGACCTGGAATTGAGGATAATCATCACCCCTCTATCTTCATCAAGGCTTTTATTCTGTTGAGTTCAGAAAGCCTTGCAGAGATTGATGAAGGGTTGTACTTGCTTGGTTCAATCCTTAAAGAAGAGGAGCATATCCGCAAGATTAAGGAGAAGATCAGCAAGGTCTTCATTGACAGTGAGGAGGAGCCCAACCCTTTCTTGGGACAGGAGCATCGATACTATTGTGACTACATTGCTCCGCACAGCAGAGACTTAGTTAGGGAGCCTCCACATTATAACTATGGTGCCACAAACATTGATTGTTTGTGTTGTGAGGTCACCATTTTAATAAAAGAATTAAGGGAAGCTTTTAATGAACATGTAATTGAATCTGAATCAGAACCAGAATCTGATTCAGATTTTGATTGATTTTGTAATCTCTTAATTTTTTTTATTAATCTAAGTCTTTTGCTTGTATTTTGTTTCCTTGCTTTGTTCTTTTGCTATAATGATTACTTGATCCCATCATCTGAGTCTCTTAAATAAGCCAGAATCTCAAAAGGATAAATCTAGACTTAATCATTACTTTTGGCAGAATCAGGATTTACATTTTTAGCCCTTGCATCTCTCAGCCAGAAATAGGTCGGCTATATCTGTGCAGTTATTCTCTTCATCAGTCACTTCCAACTTTTCATTTTTCTCTTCTCTTTTCCTCTCCTCCAAAAAGAAACCGTCACAAATTCGAAAAATCAAGAGTCTTGTTCTTATCCATTCTCGTAAGCAGTTTCTTATTCAGAATTCTTCACTGGAGAAGACATGGCTGGAAACAATCCGTGAGTCTTTTGGTTTAATCCACTCTATATACATTTATTGCCTGAATTCGCAATATCTGTTTCAAGATTACACCATTTAGACCTAGGGTTCATAATTTGTTGCTGAGTAAAATTTTCGCTCTAGTGATTGCATTAGTGAATATTTAGACTTCGTGTAACTAAAAGCTTTTCTCTAAAAACTTGCGAAAACAGTGTTAAAAATGGAGAGCATTTTTCTGAGGCCTCTGCACTACAACTGACGGATCTTCCACAAGATGTTATTGGAGAGATTTTGTCACGAGTAGGGCAGAATAGCTTTAGAGAATTCCTCCATTGTAAATCACTTTGCACAACATTCAGACTTGCTTCCAGTCATCCTACTGTTCTCCGGAGAGTTAACTTAGAGGATGCCGATTTTAAGGACATTCCTACTGAATCCCCGGAGAAGATTAACTTTTTGCAATCCTGTGCTTTGGCTCAAAACCATTTCATTAACCTTCAGAGAGCCTTGGAGTTATTTGTTCAGGGGGAAGAAGTTGAGGCGTTTCATGTTTTGGATGCTGGAATTCAAGACAATCATTTATTTTCTCAGTTTATAAAAGCTTTTTGTTACTTAAGTAAATCTGCTCAAGAAGAATGTGATAAAGGTCTTTTTCTGTTAAGTCCGATTTTTAATGACAGGTTTAACAGCTATGATCTTAGGTATAAATTTCTTACTCTGGTTTCTGAATGGGAGAATATTCCTAACCCATTTTTAGGACAAATTAGGAGAGATTTTTGTAAATTTGAAGTGCATAATTTAGAAACTGTTCATGGGCCACCTCTCTTTAACTATCATGCTAATCTAGTTGATTGTCTGTGTTGTGAGGCAACTAGAGCAGTAGCTGAATTTAGGCTAATGGCGAGAGAAATCATGTACATTCATAATTCGCCTGGAGATTTTTCTGATGAGGAAGGAATAGATTGATTCTCTTGTAATCTGTATCTTGTAAGGCGTTATTATATAAAAATCTTCTTTCCAACTTGTTAATTCTATCATTCAGCAGTTTCTTTCCTTTTGCTTGTAATTTTCAGTGTTTTTTTTCTTCTTTGAACAATGAATTTCTGTTGATTCCAGTTTATGCATATCCTGTAAACTTGCATCCTTTTAATTGTTTCAATTCTGTCAGTTTTGAAATTGGGAGTTCCTCAAAGAAACCAAAGATTTCATCAAAGGAATCTGGATCAGGGGAAACTCGGATCACAGATCTTCCTTATGAAGTTCTTGGGAATATCTTGTCCAGATTAGCATTTGATCATCTTGAAACCGTGTTCAACTGCAAATTAACCTGTAAAACGCTCAATGTGGCTTCTAAGCATCCTTTAGTTCTGAAGAGGGCTTCTCTTGAAGAATTTTCTGCTTGGGGTGGACAACCTTTGAGGAATCAATAATAGAATTCATTGAGAATTGTAGAAATGCAGGGAATTGGATGTTCCAATTGCATGAAGCACTACGTTTGTTTGTTAAAGAAAAGAATGAACAAGCAGCCTTTGATCTTTTAAAACCTGCCATCAATTTACATAAAAGCATTAATGCTTCTGAGCAAGGATGAAACTGAAGAACAGGAGAAAGGAATTTGGCTATTTGCTACTCTTTGTAAGAACAGACGAAGGTTGAAGGACCTCCAACTCCAAGTCACAGGGTGGCTATCAAACCAAGATGAATTTATTTCACCATTCCAAGGGCAACCCAAGAAAAGATTCTGTAGTTACCGGAACTACTATGACAACAATCATAGTTGTGTTAGGAATTTTTATGGGGTCACTTCGGTTTATTGTATGAGGTGTTTGGCTGCTGAGCATTGTAATTTGTTTACCAGATTTGGTGCTCATGGAGAAGTCCCTTCCTTTTTATAATAAGAGGAAGCTTAAGGATTGATAGATTTTGTAATTTCTTTAATTCTGCAAGAACTTGATGAACAATGCTTTGTAATGAATTACTTTTTGATGATAATTTTTCATTGTTACTATTGCTATAATTCTTTTTCCAGTCAACACTTTAAATTTTCACATTTAGAGCAAATCTCTAAATGTGAGTATGGTAATATTGGGAATGGAATATAGGGATTTAGAACATTTAAGTTTAACACTGCGTTTTCCATCTTACACCTTCACATTTAGAGCAAATCTCTAAATGTGAGGATGGTGATCACATTTAAGTTTAACACTGCGTTTTCTTTGTTCTTTCTTAAAGTATCCATAAGATGACATATGAAGAACTTAAAGCTCGAGGCATTGAATCAGATAAAAGAGACGAATCAATAATGAAAAGCAGGAGAACAGCTGATATTGTGAAACAAATTCAGAGAAGCTGTGGTTGGCTAGGGATGGAAATCTCACCCCCGATTTTTTATGTCAATCCAATGATGACTCAACATATACCAGATAAAGAACAGGAATCACTGGCAATTGACTTGGAGGAAGCATTCCGGGATAGGATGAGTAAATTCTGGGAGGACCAAATGATATTTCTTATTAATGATAAGCATTTGCCCAATGAAATCAGACTTGAAAGACTTTTGGAAAGAGAAAAGAAAGCTATGGCTGAGTGGAATCAGGATTGCTACAGAATCATTAATCCAAAAGATCAAATAGGGCTGGAACTGGAGTATTTTGATCCTCAACCATTACCTAAATATGTGAAACGACTCACCAAGCATTGTTGCAAACTCCATGAAATTCGGAATGCTAGAGTTTATGATCCTCAGCAAGCACTTCCTGCATACATGCCTCCAACGTTCTTGAATAAGAAGGGTCCTGTTGAACAGAATTTCCTGACGAATCTAGCTCTGGATAAAATTATTGATGCTCGGATTAATCTGAGACATGCTTTAGAGCCTTACTTTCAGAAAGCTAAGAAAGGCGAAAGAGTTTGGCCAGATGTCCTTAGAACCATTCAAGAAGCTAGGAATAGCTGGATCAGAAATATGAATAGATGGGCTAAGGGGGAAGACTTGACAAAAAGAATTTTTAGGCCAGGGTTAGAAAGGAAACCTCAAGAAAAATTTCCTCTGGAAAATTTTGCTGATTTGATACCAGAACAACAGGCATGGGTCAAGGATGCGCAAGAAAGAGAAGCTGCTAGATCGGGGAAGAATAGGAAGATCAGATCAGATGCAAAGCAGACACCTCAGAACATTGTGAGAAGCATTTTCAGAGAATCTGTTGTTAATGAAGGATTGGAGCTCATAAAGAATTTCAGAAAAGCTTCAGCCCCAAAAATAACTGATGCAGATGCAGATCTTCTCATTACTGATAGACCAAACAAGGTTATGAAGAAATTACCACCACCTATCCAGCGAGAAGTTCATGGGTTTGTCCAGGAGATAAAGAAGGAATTCATCCAGAAATATAGGCGTTATGACAGCATGTGTAGAGAAAATGCATATAAAGAGCATAGACCTTATACTGATCAGGCTCAAGGAAAAATTCAGCAGGTAATTATGGATGATTGGGATGCTTGGAATGAAAAGTACCTGAACAGAGAGGGGATGAATATGCTGCTTAAAGGCCTGGGTATGAACTTCCAAATCAAGGAGGAACCTGAAGAGTTTGTCAAGGAAGATGAATTACAAGCTAATGTTGAACACTATCTTGAGGATTGTAAAAGGAGAGATCAGGAGTGGGCAGAATTCATGCAAGCAGAGGAAGAAAAGAAAAAGGGTAAGAAGAAGGTTTCTAGTCGCAAGAGGAAGCCAGTTACTCCTAATGCAAGTTCTTCCGATGAAATACCCATAGCTATGCGGAGAAGAGGAGGAATAAGTAAGGCTAAGAAACAGGAGATTGAGAAGGCTAGTCAACCTTCTAAAAGGAGGAAACATAATGAAGAATCAACAATTGAAGAAATTGTGGGATCAACTGGAGAAACACCAGAAACAAAGAAATTGTTGGATCAAAATAAGGAGTTGATACAGCCATCTCAGAAGGAGAAGGAAATTGTAAGGTATCAAAGGAAAGGAAAGATGCGTGCTAAGCCTCAAGATTCTTTTCCAGAGGAGCCCAAGAATCAGGAAACTGTTCCAGGGGAATCTGCATTGCAAGGTCCTAATTCTGAGAAGGTGATTCAACAAGAAGAAGAGCCTGAGAAGCCAGTTAAGAAATATAGAATAAAGATGATGGCAAGAAAGTCAAGGTATGTGGAGCAAGATAGTAGTTCTGATGAAGAGAAGGTTGAACCAACTCTAGGGATAGTGCCCTTTACAGGAGAAATACAACATACTTCTCAGAATGAATTGGTTAATGTAGGAGACATTGATCTTGAAAGATGGAAGTTTTGTGCTGACCACCATCACTCTGAAGTGCTTGGAACAATCATTCCAATCACTGAACTTCACCAGAATCAGACTTCTGTAGAAGAAAACTTGGAAGAACGGATTGAAAATCTGCAAGCTCAGGTTGATCAAACTCTTATTCAGAGTCAATGCGATTTGGAAGGATCACCAGAAAGAGGGGTTGAGCAACAAACTTTCAAAGATCCTTTTGAGAAAAAGGATGATCTTCCTGAAGCAGGAAATCAGTCTGGACAGAATTTTTCACCAACACAAGAAGTCTTTGATCAAGTTAATGAAATGGTAGGAAGAACAATTCAAGAAGGATTTTCTAAGGATCTTCAGGATTTTGAGGATATGAATTTGCATGGCACCACTGTAGGGAACATGTCTCTATCTCTGGAAGGATCGATTAAGAAGTTCAGAAAATTGGCCAGAGAGGGAGGAAATGTACACACTACAGCAGAGCAAGCAAATGAATATGCAGATAAGCTTGAGCTAGAATTGGAGAAAGTGAAGCAGCAGCTTAACTCTGAGCAGGAAGTGGACCCAAGTCCATTAGCACTCCAAGCTTATAGAGAGGAGATTCAGAGAAATGAGATCCAGGAAAACCAAGGGAAGCAATTGGTTCTGATTCAAGAAAATATCAAAGACACACAACAAGAGGAATACCACCAGAGAGACACACTGGCAGCTGATGAGAATCAGATGAATTCATGGATTCTTCCACCTCAAATCAGAAATGAAGTTTTTCAGAGAGCAGTCTCAAGAATGTACAATCCTGAATGGGTAGAAGATCAGAGGAAGAAATCAGATGAACATTTTGGAATTCAGAATACTGATGCCTCAGACCTTTCTGCTATACTTCTTCTTAATGAATCCATGCAGGAGGAGGCCACAGAAACTTTGAACCAGCAAAGTTTGGAGGTTACTGAGAAGATAGATACTGGCACAAATTACTTCTTGAGTCAGATTTGGGTAATCCCCAGAACAATGAATTTGAAGAAATTCAAGAGGGAAATCCAGAACACATTCAGAATGATAATGCAGAACCAGTCCAGGAAGGAAATCAATCTGAGGATAAGGATAATCAAAATGTTGAAAATGATCAGGATGGAGCACAGGAATCTGAAGGAAGTGAATCAGACACTTCTGAAGGATCTTCACCAGGAAGGGAAGTACCAGAATTGTTGCCTTTGAGTTATTGGGGGAAGAATAGTCCAAAAGTGAGGTTGTCAATCCCTGATAGCATAGAAAAGAAAACTGAGTTCACTGAGGAAGAAGTCAAGGTTAAGTTTAATGGGAGAAAAGAAGCATTGGAGAACTACCTAGCAATGTCTAAGATGATTGTTCCAGACAAAGGATTTCATCCCAAGTACATAAGTCATAAAAGCATTAATTACTGGAGAAGGATTAATGAATGGGACATCTTCATGAGGCATAACAACAAATGCGGTTATGTAGAGTTGACCAGGGAGTTCTATGATAATTTTGATGTAGAGGCTGAGACAACTTGGATCAGAGGAAAAACAGTGCAAGTGACTGTGGAAACTCTGAATGAACTGGTACAGGCACCTCTGCTGGAGCAACCAGAAGTCAGGTCTGAAATTCTTCTTAGGAAAAAGACTCAAGGAGTTAAGCTGACTAATGCAAGGAAAATGGCATTAGGATTTTGTTCAACACATAGAGGAACTGAACAGAACAAAATTCCTTTGAAGAATTTGAAGCCTGAGTACTTACCAACACTGGATTTTTATTACTCAAAACTCAGACCCACTACTAATTTCCAAGGGCCATCTGCTGGAACTTTTGAGGGATTTGCTTTACTTTGGTCATGAAGGAAGTGTAGTGCAGCTCATCATGTGCTTAATGTTATCAAGTCCAGAGTTGGAGAAGATGCTGCGTTAACATACCCAAATCTCATAAGAAGGCTTTGTGAAAAGCAAGCAGTATCAATGACACCGTTCTTAACGGAAATCATAAGGATAGATCCTCCTATTCCATTGCCAATAGACACTTTAAGGGGAGAGTTGGTTTACCAAATGCCAGATCTGGAAGAACAACTTTCTGAGGGATCAGGATCAAAAGTACCGTCTCCTCAAGAGAAACAAACTAAGCTTCCTTCAAAGTCAAAACCATCTCAATCTAGAGCTGCAGTGAAGAGGAAGAAGATTGCAGCAGCATCTCCTGCATTGAATCCTATTCCTGAAGATGAAGAATATGAGAACACTTCTGCACCATCTCAACCTTTGAGGCCACCACCAAGGAATACAGTATCTGTGGATGAGTCTCAGAACATGAGCACTTCAATCCAAAGTTTTGCACAATCCATGGAGATGTTGGTGAAAACTATGTCAGAGGATAAGCACATTCAAAGGGAGATGGAGCAGAAGAGAATAGAACTCGAACATGTCAGGATTCAAACTGAAGAGAAACTCAGGAAGGAGGAGATGATCAGACAGGAGAAAATTAGGAAGGAAGAATGGGACAGACAAGAAAGGATGAGAAGGGAAGAAATGGAGAGATTTGAAAGATTGAGAAAAGAAGAACTTGAAGAAAGAAGACAGGAACGAGAAAGAGAGATGGAATTGAGGAGGCAGGAGCAGCAAAACAGCACAATACTAGTTGACATCCTTGTCAATCTAGTATCAGATTTAAAGAAACCACCCTCATCCTCACCAAAGGATCCAAGCAGTGATGCAGGGCCATCCTGATATCACAGGGGAGTTTCTCTGGAACTTTATTTCTTTCTGTCTGACTTTCTTCCTTGTTTCTTTTCTTGCTTTTCTTTTCTTTTTAATCTTCTCAGTTTTAGTTTTAAATCTTTGTTTGTTCCATGAAGTCTAAATTGCATGATGTAGTCTGTATTTTCATAATGTGGACTAGTATCTCAGGATGGTAGGAAAATCAACAAGTAGTAGAAGACTAAGTCTGAGTGGCTGATCACAGAAACATTTATTTCTTAAAATCTAACTGCATGCAGAGCCGCTTATGACAACTGTTTAGAGCTTTGAATTTTGAGATTGATTGATGTCATTACTAGATGAATGATTTGAAGACTTTGTGATTGTATTGCTTTGAGTGATTTGCATACTATAATCAACAATTGCACTAAGGTCAGAAGAATTAATCTGATCTAGTCTCTCTTTGAAGATGAGTGTGTATATTGAGTGAAGTATGAGTCCAAGGCCAGAACAAGGGTTAATTCAGAAACAAACGTGGTAAAATAATGTGGATATAAGTAGCTGGCACAGCTGCCCCTCTGGCTTAAGAGTTGAAAAACTCTAAAAAGAGCAAAGTTAAGGGTAGAGGAGTTGAAGTTTCATTTGCAATGTCAAAACATGCGATTCCTCCTAATAATGTGAAACCAAGTTACTGAAAGCCACGGAAAACCACCCCTTGATGCAAAAAAAAAAATTCATAACTTTTTGACCAAGGATTCAGAAGCACAAGGTATACACATAAGTTGGATAGGATTGAGCGTGAAAGGAGAAGTTTGACTGATTAAGGGGCATAACAATATTACACAGAAATGCAAATCACCCTTGCTAATGCTTTTATGAAGTCTTGTGATTTAGAAGTCAGGTATGAAGCATCAATCAGTTGAAAAGGTTGAGCTTGAGACAGTTGGAAAAGAGAAGGTGATGATCCAGGATGAGTCTTTTGTAAAATTAATTTTGAGCCACAAATTGGACTTGTTCTTTGAAACTTAATGAGTTTCCTACCACTCGAGGACAAGTGGTTCTAAATGTGAGGATGGTGATGACAGTCATTTGTGACTCTCATTTTCGTCCAATTTTGTGTCTTGGAAATAGTTTTGATCACATTTTTCCTAGATTCTTGTTTAAGAAATGAAAAAAAGACATGAAAGATCTCGGAAAGATTTAGATCAGGAAGAAATTTGGAAATCGCATGTGAAAGCTCTAAATTGCAAGATTTTTCTTAAGTATCTCTCGCTATGTTCTTATCTGCATTAATACTTGCCTTGTTGACTGAGCAGGATTCAAGTTGTAAGTTCACTATAAACATTGCGGAGGAAGGATGGAAGATGATGCGAGAACCTTAAGCTGGAATCTGGTCAAGATCAAGTGAAGTCACAGAATCAAATGCCACGCGACAATCATATGACATCGCGAGGGAATAAGAGTTGTGAGATCGAGAAGCTACAAGAGTTAGAGCGAGAGAAGATCATTTGAAGAAGGATCAAGATAGCCTCGCTCTGTTGAGAAAGATAATTTCATTCCACCTCATGCTTTGATGGAACAGGGACAAAGCGAGAGGAGAGCTACTCTGCTGTGAGCGGTTATTTTCCAGGAGGACGGAAGTTATTCACATTCATCTATAAATAAGCCCTCTGGGAGATCAGCTAACATAACTGGAAGGATGCAGAGTTTAGCTCAGTTTACTCTCCCGTTCAGTTTTTAGAGTTTTTCTTAGGTAGGTAGTTAGGATTACTTGTTTGCATTAATCTGTGTTCTTCAGATTTGTATTTTCAATTCTGCATTTAGATTTCGATTCCAGTCGGTAGAATAGTTCGAAGTACTCTGGAAAGGAAGATTTGCTATCGGAATGCTTCTGTTCATCCGATGTCGACGTTCATCCATTATTTCTTTCGACTTCTCCATTCTAATACGCAATATTCTGATGCGAATCAGACGATCAGGTGTACTTGTTTTCAATTTTCGTGCAATCATGATATATGGAAGAGGATTTATTATTGGATCTCTCGATGATTTGATGTTTTGGAGTTGTTATCTTGAATGGTTACAGTTGGAATTCATAATTCGTTCATTCTGCTAAGATAGAATAATCCTCAAGTTAGCCTTCTGAATTTGGAGATTAAATCAAAGTGTTTAATTAGATCTTTAGAATTGAATTCGAGAGTATCTCCCAGTTCTTTGAATGATTAATCATGAATTTCTTACTAATTTTGAATGTTATGATCGAGTTAGGTTTTATTCGAGGCAGAGTTATTAATTTCAAATGAAGCTGGCTGTTATTATACTTCATTTGTAATTCTCAATGCAACTCCTTAAGATAGTTTCTAGACATTGAATAAAACTCTTAGAGACCCACACAGTGTTTATCATAGTGTGATAATCTTTAAGAGTTCAATTTCACATATTATTTGACTTCTCGAGAGGTTCAGAATCTTCTCCTCGCTTTATTCTTAAAGAAATAAAGTTAGGAGGAGTGTTGGCAATTGTAATTCTACTTTCTTATAGGATAATATCCTCGCCACATTCTTAGTAGAATGATGCGAGGAGATTTTCTAAAACTTTATTCAATAACAAGTTATGTTAGTATTCTCGCTATGTTTTCCAGACATAGCGTGGAAGTAAAACTGATATGACAATGAAGTTGATTCCTATCTTTGGGAAGTCAACTAAATATTCCTTATAAGTATAATATCACCTATTCTATAAATGAGAATTAAATAGCCTCGCCGCATTCTTCCTCAGACATCAATGCGAGGGACTTAGTTTTCTGTATTAGCCAAATCTGAGGAACATTCTTTGAACAATAGCTCCCTCCACGCTGTTCAGATATAGCGCGCGGAAAATGAGAATGTTCATAGTTTAAACCCTGGGATGGTTACTGCAAGCTGTCCTGGACATATATTTTGCAGATTTATTTCTCAAATCTTATTCTTAGGAAGCAATTTCCTAATTCTGTCTAGCTCTTGCTTATATTTTTAGAGCACCCTAGCATTTTGATTAAAGGGGACTCAGAATCCTCTACGTTTCTTTATACATATATTACTACTTATATCTATGATATTTTGGAATATTTTCCAGAATATGCCGAGCATTATTACTTCTCATTTGTCAAATTCATAAACATACTTGGAATTCTCATTGATATTTTGCACCAGCCATTGAGAGGAATAATGATATAAGACTTTTCAAATCATCATTTACTCAGGATGATGAAGAACAAACTTGTTCTTCAGTTGGACATTCAGTACCTGTCAGTTAAAAGGGAAAGATGTTTCAAAAACCATCTTTTGTCCCATTAACTAATGAGGATTTTGTAGGATCAATTTCCAGGGGTCATAGCTTTATGATTTATCATCACATGCTATGAGTAGGAGAATTAGTTTCTGCTGAATCTCATTAGTCCTGAGTCAAATCGTTAGTATCAAGAGTTATTTACAGAGATTACTCATGCCGATTCATCTTTATAATTCTGAGTAGTTCAGGGAAATTGATTAGTAATTTCATCCTGATAAGCTTACAGAACTATTATTTCTTACAAATACTTGAGGGAATTACTCTGAGGAGTTATATTGTATGCAACCATTGGATGATACATTTAAATACATGCTTTTCTTTCATTTCTTGTAGAGGACGTCTAATATAGGGTCATGCAATTGCTACTAACCTCAGAGTAATATAGAGGACAACTTCAAGTTCAAATAAGTAAGGATGAGTTGGATGTGACCTTGAGTTTTCAAAGGCTTAATTTGAATCCGAAAGAGACAGATTAAGTGATAACTCTAGGAGCTGTTATTTCAGAATGAGTCTGACCGATCATTCTGAGATAAGGGTAACTAATGATTTCAGAGCTAGAGTGTCATGACACCAGATCACAAGTACTCGTCTTGGGAAAGTGATTGAGGACATGAAGATTTGATTAATCTGTATAGAAGATTTGTTTTATCTCAATGAGCTCTCATTCTTAATTGAACCATTGAAGTGTAATGATCTTGACATATTTGTATTTCGTTTGTTTGTCTTTTGGTCCGCACTATTATTAAATCATGAATCATAATACCATCTGCATGCATTCGCTTTAATTTCAATCTGTTACCAATTCTTTAATGTTTTCTTGCATTTACTTTTACTTTAGTTGAGTTTGATCATCAACACATCATGTATGAACCAGAAAGAAGAATGTTTAGTTCTGAGATTTGTGATTCTATTAAAACACTTCTATCGTGTAACTCTCAAAATGAACGATCCCGACAATAAAAAATAAATATTGCAGCTTGATACCGTGCGCTTTCGGTAGGGGAAATTGGCCAAGTTCTTGAACTATCTTATTAAGCATTATATTTTAGAGATAGTGAGAGTTTGGTACATCTAAGCATGTATGGATGAGGTAAGCGCAGATTTTCCCTAAAAGCTTCAATTAGGTCTCATCTAGACTGAAAGGATCTGTGTTCTTAATTGAGAGTTTAGTACCTGTTTAGGGAATGATTTTCAAACATCAATTATTTTCCAAAATTGCTGTGTGTTGGGAATCTGAGATTAAATATTACACCGAGATGGGGTCCACTTGGACTCAAATACAGTGTAGTAGATAACTCTAGAGGAACAACATTCAGGCCTTGGTTATTTTCTAAGGTATGGTTGAGTATTCTTTCAACTGCTATCCTCTTCTGCCAAAGCTTATTTTTGAGTCCTGAGTGAGTGCATCCGGAATAAACTAATTTATTAGTTTATTTCATTAGTTTGTATCTCATAACCACCCGACGGGAAGTGAACACTGCGAGCGGTTCACCGAGAATAGGGAATTCTTGATCCACACCCAGTCATTCTGACTGGGGGCTTTCTTTTACTACCAGGGTCAGATTTTCAAAAACCTCCGAGTGATAGGATTTTAAATGCTTTCTTTATCGCTTTCATTTAAATGCTTTCGTTAGAGGTCACTCGGTTGCTTTGGGTGTGACATGGGGGAATGATAGCAGTACTTGGCATTTCAACTAATGATTTGTCGGGTGTTGCTTGTCTACCACAGATAGATGACATACCTCTGCGCAGGGGCAGTTATGTATCTGTGGTATCTTAGATTTTGATTTCTTAAGAGCATGTAAATTCTTACTGTAAGTACCTGTCTGTTAAAGGGAACACAGTCTAGAAAGCATGAGAGTTAGCTATCTGAAAGGATTATCCCAAACAAAGATCTGTGTATTAAAATGGAAGTTTAATTGTGTTTCATCTGAATCTTGTCCAATTTTTATTATTTTCTTCCCGTCCCTTCTGTCTCATTTTAAATCTACTTTTTAGAATTGATTAGCATAATTTTAACCGCTTTCTTAGAATAATTTTATCGCTTCCTTAGAATAAATTTAATTGCTTTATTAGACTAAATTTATTTGCTTTCTAGAATAACTTTATTTGCTTTCATAACTTAGTTTAAATTATGTCAAGTAGTTGATAGTCAAAACACAAACTTGAATCGAGTAACCGAGTGGAAAATCTTATAAAACGAGTGGGCCCTGCTTCCATCGCACATCCTCCAGTGAACGATCCGGTACTTACTATAAATACTGCAATTTTTGACTCCGTGCGCTTTCGGGGGCACAGTTTCTTAACACGAGTAAATAAAAACGTGACAACCTATAAATATATCCCTAATCCCAACTCCGCCTTCATAAATCGATTTCTTTAATAAAATCTAAACTGGGATTATCTAATTTTCTTTGAAAATACTCGTGTGAGAAATTTGTCAAAAGTTTCAATCACCGGAGTACACTACCATGATTTGCAGGCAGTCTACGACCGTGCCGTGGCAGTGGCACGAATGCAGCAGCTGAAGAGGAGAGTGAGCGGGGAGTCCAGTCGAGGTCCCCAAGATAAGAGGGTTAAGGACAACAGGAATGAGAATAATGCGAGGAGGAATGATTATCGGGGAGGACCAAGTAGACCGCAACAGGCAAACAACGGAGGGAACAACGGGAGGAATTAGAAACAAGGAGGCCCTATACCACCATGCCCCCGGTATGGCAGACCCCATCAACGAGGGGATGCCTCTGCAGGGTGCATGTTTCCAATGCGGTCGGATGGGTCATCAGAGGCGCGAGTGCCACACTCGACTTGAGAACATCACCAAGAGGGAGGACTTGGTTGTGGGACCAGCGCAACCTCATAATCAAAACGGTCGGGATGGCAACAATCAGGGATTCTGACCCCCTCAAAATCCGAATCCCAACCAGAACCAGCGCCCTCCGCAAAACCCGAACCCGAATAACCAGCCAAATCAGCAGGGCAACCAAGGACGCCCTATGGGACGACTCAATGTGATAAACAAGCTGACGTGCCTGTGCAAGGTGACGTGATGGCAGGTACATTTCACGTTTTAAGTGTACCTCTTAAAGTTCTGTTTGACTCAGGAGCTAGTTGTTCTATTATAGCATCACGAGTTTTGCCTGAGTTAGATCTACCTAAGTGCGAGATAATTAGTTTAGGAATTCAACTACCTTCAGGAGAAGTAGTATCATACTCAAAACGTTATAACGGAATTCCGATAGTTATCAAGAACGTAGAGTTCTTCGCGAACTTGGTAGAATTTAACTTAAAGTACTTCGACGTTATACTGAGGATGGATTGGTTGGCCCAGTATAAAGCACTCATTGAATGTCCGAAGCAGAAAATCACCCTGTCGAAGAGTAGAGGAAAGAGAGTCATCTTTTACTCTCAACCCCCTAATAGGCGTAACAAGATCTTTAACGCTCTTAAGTTATGTAGCTTAATGCATAAGGGCGTTGTATGCATGCTACGTTCACAACCTTGAAGCGGAAGGGGACAAGGTTGACAACATACCAGTGGTAAGAGAGTACCCGGATGTGTTTCCCGAAGACATCCTGGGTATGCCACCTGAGAGAGATCTTGAATTAACCATAGATCTCATTTCGGAAACGGAACCCGTTTCCAAGGCTCCTTACCGCATGGTGCCATTGGAGATGAAAGAGTTGAAGGAACAACTCGAAGAACTACTCGAGAAAGGATATATAAGACCAAGTACGTCTCCGTGGGGAGCACCAGTCTTATTCTTTAAGAAGAAGGACGGAGGACTACGCCTTTGCATCGACTATAGGGGACTCAACCAAGTGACCGTGAAGAACAAGTATTCGTTACCAAGGATTGAGGATCTATTTGACCAGTTGAAGGGAGCTTCAGTGTTCTTGAAGATCGACTTGTGATCTGGTTATCATTAAGTGAGGATCGCCGAGAAGGATATTTCGAAGACATCGTTTCGAACTCGGTATGGACACTACGAGTTCAAAGTGTTATCCTTTGGATTAACAAACGCGCCGGCAATGTTCATGAATCTCATGAACAATGTATTTAGAGAGCTGTTAGATAAATGCGTCGTGGTGTTCATCGACAACATCCTGATCTACTCGAAGAGCGAGGAAGAGCGTTCCCAACACTTGCATCAAGTGTTAGGGATCCTGCGTAAGAATCAACTCTATTGGAAGCTGTCCAAATGCGAATTTTGGTTGAAGGAAGTAGCATTCCTTGGACACATAGTAACCGCCAATGGTGTTTCAGTGGATCCGGCGAAAGTTTCGGCGATAACCGAGTGGATATCGCCGATGAGTCCAACTGAAATAGGGAATTTCCTTGGTCTAGCTGGGTATTATAGGCGATTTGTGAAAGACTTCTCAAAAATCGCATGTCCCTTAACTCAGCTACTGAAGAAGGGAGTGAAATACGAGTGGACTAGTGAGTGTGAGTCCGCGTTTCAAGAACTGAAGAAACGACTCACCACTACACCCGTGTTAGCACTACCATCTGAGAATGCTGATTTCGAGGTTTACAGTGACGTTTCGAAGGAAGGTCTAGGATGCATTTAGATGCAAGACTCGAGAGTCATCGCATATGCATTGCGTCAGTTGAAACCTCATGAAGCGAATTACCCGACACACGACTTGGAGTTGGCGGCAGTTGTATTCGCTCTGAAGATATGGAGACATTATCTTTATGGGCGAAAGTTTCGAATGTTCACTGACCACAAGAGCCTTAAATACATATTCACTCAGAAGGAGTTGAATTTGAGGCAAAGGAGGTGGTTGGAACTAATCAAGGACTACGATTTCGAAATTGCGTATCACGAGGGAAATGCCAATATGGTAGCTGATGCCCTAAGTCGGAAGACCCAGCATGTGGCAAATTCACTGGTGATTCCGCCGACATTGTATATAGACTTGGCGAGATTGAGCTTAGAGCTGGTGCACCCAGGCACCGTAAGTGGTGCTCAATGCAATGGTGGTTGAATTGACCATATTTGACGAGATCCAACTCGCCCAACCGGGTGACGTGAAGTTGGAAAGGATTAAAGAGAGCATTGCCGACGGGACGGCGATAGGATTTGCTGTCCATGTGGATGGAAGCATTCGTTTCAAAGGAAGGTGGTGCGTACCACAAAAATATGGGGAACTGAAACAAAGATTGATGGAGGAAGGACATAACACGCCATATTCGGTTCACCCCGGAGGTGAAAAGCTTTACAAGAATTTGAAGAAGAATTACTGGTGGCCGATGAAAAGAGAAGTAGCAGAGTTTGTGGCAAGATGCCTCACGTGCCAAAAGGTCAAAGCTGTATGACAAAAACCCCTAGGACTGATGCAACCATTGGAAATCCCAAGTTGGAAATGGGATAGTATCTCGATGGATTTTGTTTCGGGATTATCACGATCACCTAAAGGGATGAATATGATATGGGTGGTTGTCGATAGGCTAACAAAGACGGCCATATTTACTCCAATGAAGGACACTTGGACCATGGACCAATTAGCAAGAGCGTATATTGACAATGTGGTACGGCGACATGGGGTATGTAACACCCCGGATTTGATCACCCAGGCCGGGATGCCACCGCCACACCTCCCAAGCAAGACACGATTTCATTCGAGCTCACTTGAGAGATGCAAGGCTAATGGTATTTCAAAAATAATTTAAGAAAACAACAAAGTCCGAAAATACTTATATTTAAATATAAAAATAATAATCATTGATATACGATACTAATCAAGTCTACGAAGCGGAAATGTAAGTTTATGTAGCGGAAATTAAATACTGGGCCGACATGGCCAAAACACGGGTTAACAGGCCCGTATGCAGTCATATGCAGTAAATAAAAATGTCCAAAATAAATCGCCCCAGATGTATGCTCATGCTTCGTACTCTGTCATAGAAAAACATAAAACAACATTTATCAGTACTAAAGAATACTCAGTAAGACAATCCCTAACATAACAATAAACGGGTTTTAAAATTTAATAATTAAAAATTCATTTTAAGCATGCATATTGAGACACTAATATAATTCATAATTTCTCATAATCTATTTAATTTAAAACTGATAATTCAAGGCATAGGCATAAATTTAAAGACGTAATTAAAAATGCATAAGTAACGACATAAATAAATAAATAATTAAAATTCAAGTCTTTTAGATTTTTCCCCGTTAATTAAGAAGAGGACGCCACAACCAATTTCTCAAGTATCACGTTTCTCATATATCAAGTTTCGAAAAATTGCCGAAGCAACCCGCTTATCACGCCATACACAGTACCACTCCGGATCCTCGAGTAACCTATTCGGATACACCCGAGAGTGTAGACTAATTTCTCAATGGCCGTTTTGGCACAATTTCACAATATATCACATTTCATCCACTCGGGCACGAATTTCAAGATAGAGGGTACCCTGCAGAGCACTCACCCCTACTTAATGTGGCGATCTAGCTCAGCCTAGGTAACGGATTTTTAAGAAAACATTTTTATTGTTTAGATATATCTCACAAATCATGTGTTTTTCAAAAGTCGAGTTTTTCAACATTTCAACCAAACCATTGCCACAGTACCCGCCATCTGAGTTTAAATATTCATTTCAAAGGCAATTGACTTGAAATTTATACAGTAGCTCAAAAAGATGCTAACTAACAACTTTCATGTTTTAAATTTTTCGAAAATAGGTGAAGAAATGAGTGAAACTTTTCAATCTTTGCAAAGCATAAAATCTGCCAACTTTTTCTAAACAGTGCACTGATTTTCAGAAGGGTTTTTGACATAGCAAACGCCCTCCAAAATTTATGAAATTTTACAGGCACTTAAAGACACCAAAATAAAAAATTTTTATTAGAGGCATGTTATGCAAAATCATTATGGATTAAGTCAGATTAATTCACTAAGTTCAGACTCAAAATCTGTCAACTTTCCCTCCAAAGACACAGTATGTTCAAAACGAGTTTTGACTATACAAACTCTAATGAAAATGCACGGAATTTTACGGGCATGATCTTAAGACAATTATCTACAACTTTTATGTTTACACCAAAGATTATTTTTGATCACAAGTGATAGAAAAATGCACATCAAGTTCGACTAAGCAATCTGCCATGGTTTTTGAAAAAGTCATGCATCACAGAAAATGTTCGACGCGGTTTGGGGTATCCAATCTTAATGAAATGCATGAAATTTTGAAAAAATCTAGATTAAGATGTTAGGAAAAAATCTCTAGTTCGGAGTTTTTCATTTCGGATTCTCGAAATAGGGTTTTTCGGCCAATCTCAGAAAACGCGTAAAGATTGAATCTTTTATGTCCGATTTTAATGTTTGATTTACAACCAATGTTTCGAATGGTTCTAAGTCACCAATATTGATATGTAAGGCATTATCTTACTTGAGAGTCCTAAACAGTCTCCGGGTCGTCCCGGCTCTATGATTCGTCACGAACGGATCTCCTAAACACGAATCTTCCTTCTTTGGCCACGAATCGGAATCGAAAGAAGAAATCTAGAGTTAGATCGAATATTTGGGTACAAAAAGATGAACGAAAACCTATCAACGACTTACCAACAATCTGGAATACTAAAATCCTTGTTCTCCACGCCTCCTTGGTCGAGTTTCGTCGTTGGAAAGTGATCGGAAAGCAAGAACTTGGTGGTTTCGGGTTTTGGAGGAAGTTTTGAGAGAATACGGGGTGTTGGGGGCTGCTAGGGTTTGTAGGTTGAAAATAATGAGCTCCAAGACCTCAAAATCCGTCAATATACTCCTTCCCTCGACCGGGATTGAGTTTCCAAAGTCGGGGTCGAAATAAGGCAAGAAATCGCGGGAAAAAAGAAAGTTGATCGTCCACTGCCCGTCCCACTCGGCCTTGGCGCGGAATACCTCCAGACCGCGCGGCCACCGTGCGGCTCCCGGCTTGGCTGCGGCCGGGCCGGGCCGTGCGATCCATCGGGCTTTTCCTCCTCTTGTTCGGGTTTCTTTCCTCCTACGTTCACGGGCTCGGTTTTCCGGGTCACTCTCGGACTACGATTCCTATCCTAAATTTATTTCGTCTCTAATTGATTTTGTGTTTGAATTTTTGAATCCATTGAATTTAAGTTCGTCGGCGTCGAATCCGTCGTCTTTTGATTCCCGTGTAATGATTTATTTATTTAAATCATTTTCGAATTCTCGGTTCTTGGAATTAAAATTCCCTTGGTTTTCGAATTTAATTCCATTTCCTATTATTAAAAGTCTCGGGTATTACAGTCTATCCCCCTTAAGAATCAACTTCGTCCTCGAAGTTGCGTGACTTATTGTTCGATTGTTTGATTGTTGGGTTGTTTGATCATGTGTGATTGTTTTGTTGTTTGATTGGTTGATTATTTGACTGAACCCAGAATTGAAATTTTCAAGTTGCCTATGTACCCGGTGAAGGGATCAAGTCATTACATAGTTCAAAACAATTTGAATTTGCTTATTTGGAATACAAAATATTCGGATCGTTATATCCTCCCCCCCTTAAGATTATAGTTATGTCCACATAATTGTGGTTGCATCGTCTTGGAATAGGGTCGGGTAACGCTCCATCATGTCTACTTCTAACTCCCATGTTGCCGTTTCACTTTCATGGTTCGACCAAAGAACCTTAACCATCCTCACGGTCTTATTTCTTGTTACTCTCTCCTTCTCATCAAGTATTCATACCGGAATTTCCTCGTAGCTCAAGTCATTATCCAGTTCAATTCCTTCCGGTTGAAGTACATGTGTTGGGTCATGCACATTCTTCTTCAATTGGGATACGTGGAATACATTGTGCACTCTAGCCAGTTGTGGCGGTACGGCTAGTCGATATGCTAGATTACCGAATCTTTCTAGAATCTCGTAAGGTCCTATATATCGAGGACTTAGCTTTCCCCATTTGCCAAAGTGCATCACTGTAACACCCCGGTTTTTGGTCACCCAGGTCGGGGTGTCACCGCCACATCTCCCTAGTAAGACACGGTTTCTCCGGCTTACTAAAGAGATGCAAGGCTAGGTATTTCAGTATTTAAAACATTTAAAGCATTCAAAACAGCCCATACAATATAATTCGGAAATAATAATATCATAGCGCAGCGGAAATAATATTTAAGTATAGTATTGCAGCGGAAAATGTAAATGGGGCCGACATGGCCAAAACACGGGTTAAACAGGCCCGTTTATTCTAAAGTCTAATGCAAAAATAAAAATCAAAATATCCAATATCAAAGTATCAAAATATTAAAATGTTCCCAAAATTCCCATGTACAAAGTGATCATGTTCATTCTACATACTCTGTAAGAAAAAGGAATAAAAATGGTTTTATCAGCACACTTGCTGAGTAAGTTAACACATGCATGATCTTGAGGTTTTAAAGCCATTAATTTAATACTTTATCAAAACATGATAATAACATAATATTCAATTAAATCTACGCAACTATCCAATTGCATAATTTATTCCAGGCTCTAATTCACAACACATTTCACATGATTTAAAATACTAACCATAATTTAAATAAAGCATTTAAATAATTTAATTGGACAACATAATTTAATCTAATTTAATCAAATTTAATATCCCCATTACATTCCCGATTTGGTATTTCAAGTTTCACGATAGCATCGCGATGTCAACAAGTTTAGCCGGTAGCCCGGCGGCCGCAACCGTATCAGCCATACCCAGTACCACTCCGGAGCCTCGGGAAACCCATGTGGATATTCTCGAGAGTGTAGGCTCTATATCTCGCCGTTTTGGCAATATCATATCTCAAGTTTAGCGCGCGTGGTCACCATCGCCCATTACGGCACGAAGTGAATCGTTAGGGGGCACTCTGCAGAGCACTCACCCCTAATTTTAATTTATCAAGTTTGTAAGGGGATTTTAATTTCAAAATCTGATATCAATTTACTTTATTTCAAAAACGTATTTCAACTCGTTTCAACCCTAAGGGCTAATTTCATATTTCAACAAGATTTCAAGTTTTGATTTCCGGTAAACCACTGTTTACTCTAAAATTCGTCTAAAATCAGATTTAATTCCAAAAATTCCTAAATTTCACTACTGACTCAGAAACATCAAGATGAACAACTTTCGTGTTTTAACTTTTTCAATTCGGGATACCGAAATATGTCAAAAATACCAATTTTCACAGAAACACAAATCTGTCCGAGTTTTACATGTCACAGTTTAATTATTTCGAATTCTGCCATAGCAACTCAACTCCAAAGGTGATGAAATTTTACAGAGACCATCTTAAGACGTTTATCTACAACTTTCATGTTCGGCAAAAGATCTAATTCAGCCTAAAAACATATTCAAAAATGCGATCAAGGTCTAACCTAAGTTCTATCAAGAATTTCAAGATCCAAGTTTTTAACAGTATCTAGATCTAAGCCTTAGGAACGTTTTTCGTGTTTTAAGTTTTTCTGTTTGAAGTCGTTTTAAGGTTCGGAAAAATTCATCAAAACTGTTGCGCCGGTAAGGTTTTCGTGTTGACAGATTTTACGTTCTTGAGTTAATTCAATAAATTCGACATATTTTAATCTCCCAAAACCGTGTAAGTATTAACTTACAGATTTTCGAACGTCCGGGGATGTCTATTTTGAAGGCGTGGCTTCCAGTCCACCGTATCTCCTCTCCGTTCGTCGGGTTCTACGTTCTAGATTCGATTCGCGGTGTAGAAAGAAAAAGAAGAGGGTTAGGATTCGTTTTCGAATCATGTATTGAAAAAGGTTGGATCGGGGCTTACCACACGTCGGAGATCTTCCTATTTTCGTCCAAAAGCTGCTGCCTTGGTGTCTTCTTGATGCCTTCGTGGCCTCCGGGATTACGTCTTTGTGTATAGTATCGTAGGGTTTTTGAAAAAGGGTTTCGGGTCTTCAAGGGGGGTTATTTATAGATATCTGAGTCCTAGGGCGTCCAAGGACTGAGTCTAAGGGTCTTGAGCCGCAAGACGTTCAACCGAAGTCGGAAAATCCGCATTCGGGCGAAAGATTCACGCAATCGGGCGAATCTGTGGGCTGGCGCGGGGTTGGCGCGCCATTTGCCCCTTTAGCGCGCAGCCAGCGCGCCAGACTCGCCTGGACTCCAGTCCGGGCGGGTCGTGCGATCCGTCGTGCGTTTCCTCCTCTCTTTCGGGTTTCTATCCCCCTATGCTCCCAGATTCCGATTTCCGGCCCCTCCTCGGGTTCCTATTTCGTGTCGTCATTTCTTTTGGATCAAATTTCACTTTTTGGCTCGAATTCTCGAGTTTATTGATGTCGGGTTCCCGTGTACGACTTTATTTAATTTCTCTTGTTTAATTTAATTAATTCCATTTCTCATTTCGTCTATATTTATTTATTTAGGGTATTTGCTGATTTATTTATTTATTGTATTTATTTATTATATTTATTTATTTATTGTATTTATGTATTTATTTATATTATAAAATTCTCGGGTATTACAGTCTACCCTTCTTAAGAATCAACTTCGTCCTCGAAGTTGTGTTTCGGCTTTACTCGTACTAAGGTCTTTTTGTTTGTTTTATTAATTTATGATTGAACTTAGAAACAAAACTTCTAAGCTGCCTACGTACCCGATAAAGGGATCAAGTCATAACGTAGTTCAAATGTTTACAAAAGTTCGTAAAATGTGCGGTGTGACATCCTCTCCCCCTTAAGATTGCAGTTATGTCCCCATAACTGTGTCGGGGTCGGTTTGGAATAATGTCGGGTAGCGTTCTCTCATGTCTGATTCTACCTCCCACGTTGCCGTCTCACTCTCGTGATTCGACCAAAGAACTTTGACCATTCTGACGGTCTTATTTCTCGTAACTCGTTCCTTAACGTCTAAAATTCACACTGGAACTTCGTCATAAGTCAAATCTTCGTCGAGTTCAATTATCTCTGGTTGAAGTTCATGTGTCGGGTCCGGCACATACTTCTTTAGTTGTGAAACATGGAAGACATTATGAACTCGATCTAATTGTGGCGGTAAAGCCAGTCGGTAGGCTAAACTTCCGACTCGTTCTAGAATTTCGTAAGGTCCTATGTATCAAGGACTCAACTTTTCTCGTTTGCCAAAGCGCATCACCCCCTTCATGGGTGATATCTTTAGCATGACCCTATCTCCTACTTGAAATTCTAGGTCTCGTCGTCTCACGTCGGCATAACTCTTTTGACGATCTTGTGCGGCTTTCATCTTTCCTTGAATCACCTTGATTTGTTGAGCCCTGTCTTCGATAAGTTGTGGTCCCACCACCACGGACTTATCGTTTTCTTCCCAGCTCAACGGACTTCCGCACCTTCGTCCATACAATGCCTCGAATGGTGCCATGCCGATGCTAGCATGGTAACTATTATTATACGAGAACTCAATTAAGGGTAAATGGGATTCCCAGTTTCCCTTAAATTCCAACACGCATGCTCTCAGCATGTCTTCTATTGTTTGGATTGTCCTCTCGGTTTGTCCATCCGTCATCGGGTGGAATGCGGTGCTCATTTTGATTTGAGTACCGAGAGCTTTTTGTAGCTCCGTCCAGAAATGAGAGACAAATCTACTGTCTCTATCGGAAATGATATCATGTGGTACTCCATGTCGGCGTACCACATTATCAACGTAGGCTCGGGCTAGTTGGTCCATAGTCCACGTGTCTTTCATTGGGATAAATAAGGCCGTCTTCGTTAGCCAATCCACAATCACCCAAATTTTGTTCATGCCTTTAGGTGATCGTGGTAATCCCGAGACAAAGTCCATCGAGATACTATCCCATTTCCAACTTGGGATTTCTAGCGGTTGCATCAATCCTAGGGGTTTATGTCGCACTGCCTTAACCCTTTGGCAGGTGAGACATTTCGCTACGAAGTTTGCCACTTCCTTCTTCATTCCCGGCCACCAATAGATCTTCTTCAGATCTTTGTATAGCTTGTCACCTCCGGGATGTACGGAATATGGCGTGTTGTGCCCTTCCTCCATCAACCTTTGCTTCAATTCGGCACACTTCCGCGGCACACACCATCTCCCTTTGAAACGGATGCTTCCATCCTCGTGGATAGCAAATCCGATTGCCTTTCCTTCGGCAATGTACCCCTTTATTTTCTCCAAATTCGCGTCGCTCGGTTGAGCGAGTCGAATCTCGTCCAATATTGGAGTTTCTACGACCATCGCGTTGATCGTCTCACGCACGGTACCCGGATGTACCAGTTCTACGTCCAATCTTGCTAAATCCATGTACAATGCCGGCGGAATTACCAACGAGTTTGTCACGTGTTGGGTCTTCCGACTTAGGGCATCGGCTACCACGTTCGCCTTCCCTTCGTGGTAAGATATTTCTAAGTCGTAATCTTTGATGAGTTCTAACCACCTTCGTTGTCGTAAATTCAACTCCTTCTGAGTGAATATATACTTCAAACTCTTGTGGTCGGTGAACATTCGACACTTTCGCCCATAAAGATAATGTCTCCAAATCTTTAGAGCGAAAACGACCGCTGCCAACTTCAGGTCGTGTGTCGGGTAATTCTCTTCATGAGGTTTCAGTTGGCGTGATGCATATGCTACGACTCTAGAGTCTTGCATCAAAACGCAACCTAGACCTTCCTTCGAAGCGTCGCTATAAACTTCGAAGTCACCATTCTCCGATGGTAGTGTTAATACGGGTGTGGTTGTGAGTCGTTTCTTCAATTCTTGAAACGCAGTCTCACATGCCTCGGTCCACTCGTATTTTGGCGGAGCAAAGGAGGAGTAAATAACTAAGAAAGAGGAAATCAAAAAAAAAAATGAAAAAAAGTTCGTCCTTTCGGACCCACGCGGGGTCCGCGCAGGGTTTGGGGGATTAGCGCCCGGCCACCGCGCGGCGCCCCCAGGGTGAAGAAATAGGGCTCGCGCCCCGCGCGAGCCATTTCACCCCCTTCCACTTCCGAAATTTCTCCCAATTCCCCCTCAAATTCGCCCTCTCGTGTCCAGATTCTCCTGATTTTGACTTCAATTTCTCTTTGTAAGGTATGTATTCTCTACTTTCACTTGTCAATTTCAGTTTTTATGTCTTGATTTGCTAGAATTTGACTAAATTGCAAAATTAGGGTTTTGGTATATAAATTGGGGAATTGCAATTTTCGGCTTAATTCTTGCGAATTAGTGAGTTTATATAGTACTTTGGTGCCATTTCTATCATTTAGGAAGTATTGTTGTGGTAATACATATATTTAAGTTGTGAAATTCTCTTGTTGGAATTTGGATTTTTGGGGAAAATATGAAGTTTTCAATTTTGTCGGTATTATTGGTGCGAACGTGAGTACATTAGTATTGTTTTGTCGACACTTGCTATTATGAACCGTTGTTTAAGTAATTGTTTGGTTTTGTGGTTAATTGCCATGCGTTTACAACCAAATTTTGAACTTAATTTATCGCGCACATAAGGTGTTCGACGAAATGCCACAATGGGTTCTAGGATTTATTTGGGCGCATTACTTGGTTTGGTTATCTCCCGATATGCCTGGGTAACTATTGGGTTTGAAACCCTCCTAGATTTCTCCCGCTGGAACTATATATGTTGATATTTCCGTGTATTTTTGCTTGTGAATTAATGTGTGAAAGATTAGCCTTAAAATTGGTATTTGGTATTCGCAGGATGTTGCTTTTCATGTGGTTTATCTTGGCGTTCCTTATGGTCCTTCCAGGGGCCAAGAGACGTGCTACTGGACGTGATGCAACTGGTTCTAGCACTGCTGCTCCGGTGATACCGGATGGTGATGACAGTGATTCCGAGGATGACGAGGGGGACGAGGGTCGGGAGCCGAAGCTCAAGGGTCTCCCTGACGAGGTGCGTCCTCGCCGGCATGACAGGTTCCGTTTCGCGACGATGCCGCCCAGGACTTGGTGTGACCACCATATTGAAGAAGCTTGAGGGTGAAGGCTACATGAGCTACATCATTGCCAAGCTCGCCCGTGAAGCAATAACCAACACCGGGATCGAAACAAAGCCAAACCGAAGCAAGATAGATCACCTTGGGCACCCCTTTGTTGGTGCATTGAAGAAAGGAGACAGACACATTTTTGGCATTGGGCGTGGGCACGCACAAGAGGCAAAATTAGACTGGTTTGTTGGTGCAATGAAAAAAGGAGGCAGACACATTTTTGGCCTTGGTCGTGGGCACGCACAAGAGGAGAAATTAGACTGGTTTGTTAGTGAATTGAAGAAAGGAGGCAGGAACATTTTTGGCCTTGGGCGTGGGCACGCACAAGAGGGATCCGACCCCCATTACCCTATTTTAGCTTATTTCATTTTCTTCCCCACTTGTTCCATGTAATTTCAATTGGTATTCACTAGATTTATCATGGGATCATTATGTTAGGGTTAAATCCCATTTCTACCTTAGTATTTCTTGGTAATTGCATTTCTTAGGACTTCTATTTCGACGAGCTCCGTCGAAACAGGGCTTATGTTCCCGAGCGAGGCATATTTCCCGATCATATGGGTGATGACAGGATCAGTGCGGTTTTGGAGCATCTCCAGTGGACAGGGCTCGCACGTCATCCTGAGGGCGTTGCCTCCGGCTATCTAGCTATGGAGGTCATCGCCAACATTAGCGGCCTTGGGGTAGACGACGACCTTTCTCGAGTCTGGGTTCGTGGTCACTACCTAGACTTCAGTGCGCGTGCGATCAACATCTATTTCGGTCTGCCCGACGTTGGCACGTTCCGCCCACAACCAGAGGGCCGAGTTTATGCTCCCGCCTGGGGTGTTTTGTGTACCGAGGTGCCTCCACAGGTCGGGTACGCCCACGAGCTACGACTGACTTCATTGGACGCTCCTTGGCGTGTACTTGCTCAGATTTGGTTGGGACGCATTCGTCCGATTACTCGGAGTCATATCGTCATAGATCATGTCTATGAGACCATTTGCTTTATCGCCCGGGGCGGTAGAGTAAATGTGGGAGCTTGTATTGCGGACCACCTAAGGGGCTTGCGACGAGGGCGTGGGAGTAGGGTGATCACCCACGCACACCTTATCTGTGGGTTATGCGCTGCCCAGGGGATCCGTACGTCTCCCGAGACGGACCCCTATGTTTTAGCTACGGGGGAGCACTATCGCGTCACGACTTACGCTGCTCGGCGCAGTGCTTTGCATCGTGGACCGCCTCGGGCTATACTACGCCCGCAGCCCGAGGATGGCGGTTTGATCTTAGTTGTTCCTCCAGAGCAGCCACCCCCTCCTCCTGTGGGGCCGCAGCCGGGTATGGTTCCCCAGCAGGGTCAGGATATGACGCAGGTGCTCCAGATGATGCAGGAGATGCGTATCAGTATGGACGCCGGGTTTGCAGCTGGGCAGGCTCGCTACGACGCCTTGGATGCTAGGATGGATCTGTATCAGGATCGTATGGACACGATCACGATGAGGCAGGCGGAGCAGCAGGCCACCATGTCTGACATGTACGCCTACATGCGTCAGATGGACGATTACATGCGTCGCCATTTCCCTCCTCCGGACCAGTGATTTTATGTTTTTCGCTTTTTATGTTTCCATCTGGACTTATGTCGGAAGCGATTTGGCTTAGTATTTCCCATTTGTGTTTTCAGTTAGATTTGGTGTGGCATTTTCCTTTTTTTTATGTAGTACTATGACGTTTTTATAATCTTGTGTATGTCTCTGTTGTGCACTGTAGGGTTTCGCCATTTGGTTGTCTAATTATGCTGCTCCGTTATCTATTCCGTATCTATTTAGACCCTATTTTTTTTTTTTTCAGAGAATCAAACTCGTATTTTATTCCTTAAAAGAAATTTAATACAAGTAATGGGATGCGCAAAATGAATGTACTATCTAAGACGAAATATCCAAAAAGATCTATGCCTCCTCTGGCAGGGTGGCAGGGTCTTCCATTGGATCATCCTCATCAGAAACTTGGCCGGTGCCCAGAGGTCCATACAACATCGGGGACGGCGGATCGACGGCCTCCGGGGCTGGTTCCTGTGGCTCCTCCAGCTGATTCTCCTCGGGGTTTAAGTTTGGGCTTGGGTTAGGCGATGGGCGGACCATATGCGGCCAGAGCCCAAGGGTCCCGTAACGTCCATGGATAAGGCCTGAGGTGCTTTCAACTACGGGTGTTGGGCTTCGGGGTCCCATCAAATGGTCTTCCACCGGGCTATAAGGCACCACGATATCAGTGAGGTCGAGCAGGTCCATCCCGAGGTCCTTGATTCTGTTGATCATCGCGTCTCCTCGTTCAGTAAGTTTTTGCACTTGAGTTTCTAAGTCTTTTATGCGGTTTTGGTCAGCATCCCTCAAGTCCAGGAAGTGCTGGAGGTCTGCTTCCCTTAATTCTCTCATTTGGTGCAGATTTGCCTCCAAGTGAGCCATACGACGTTTCATTTGTTCTATGGTTTGCTGGGAGTCAAAGTGAGCGCTCATCATCTTGACCATTAGGTTCACCATATCTTGACTAGCCATCTAGCGCAAGCAAAGATCTAAGTTAATTTCGCCAAGATTCCAAGTTAAATTCGCCAAGATTCTATGTTCTCTAAACAAGGGAAATGCAATATGCACATGCAATGATAATTCCCCCCAAAAATAATTTAATACACTGAGTATATATACATATATATTTTTTTTCCATGGGTTTTAAAAATTCATTTCATGGAAATAATTCTTTAAAATTTAAAATAATAGTCAAAATGCTAGTGTACACTTAATACTAATATTAGTGATAATTTAAAAGTAATAATAGTTTTTAAAAAAAACAATAGTAATGGTTTAAAAATAGTAGTTTAAAAATAATACTTTAAAAATAGCCGGGCTCTGATACCAACTTGTAACACCCCGGTTTTTGGTCACCCAGGTCGGGGTGTCACCGCCACATCTCCTTAGTAAGACACGGTTTCTCCGGCTTACTAAAGAGATGCAAGGCTAGGTATTTCAGTATTTAAAACATTTAAAACATTCAAAACAGCCCATACAATATAATTCGGAAATAATAATATCATAGCGCAGCGGAAATAATATTTAAGTATAGTATTGCAGCGGAAAATGTAAATGGGGCCGACATGGCCAAAACACGGGTTAAACAGGCCCGTTTATTCTAAAGTCTAATGCAAAAATAAAAATCAAAATATCCAATATCAAAGTATCAAAATATTAAAATGTTCCCAAAATTCCCATGTACGAAGTGATCATGCTCATTCTACATACTCTGTAAGAAAAAGGAATAAAAATGGTTTTATCAGCACACTTGCTGAGTAAGTTAACACATGCATGATCTTGAGGTTTTAAAGCCATTAATTTAATACTTTATCAAAACATGATAATAACATAATATTCAATTAAATCTACGCAACTATCCAATTGCATAATTTATTCCAGGCTCTAATTCACAAAACATTTCACATGATTTAAAATACTAACCATAATTTAAATAAAGCATTTAAATAATTTAATTGGACAACATAATTTAATCTAATTTAATCAAATTTAATATCCCCATTACATTCCCGATTTGGTATTTCAAGTTTCACGATAGCATCGCGATGTCAAAAAGTTTAGCCGGTAGCCCGGCGGCCACAACCGTATCAGCCATACCCAGTACCACTCCGGAGCCTCGTGAAACCCATGTGGATATTATCGAGAGTGTAGGCTCTATATCTCGCCGTTTTGGCAATATCATATCTCAAGTTTAGCGCGCGTGGTCACCATCGCCCATTACGGCACGAAGTGAATCGTTAGGGGGCACTCTGCAGAGCACTCACCCCTAATTTTAATTTATCAAGTTTGTAAGGGGATTTTAATTTCAAAATCTGATATCAATTTACTTTATTTCAAAAACGTATTTCAACTCATTTCAACCTTAAGGGCTAATTTCATATTTCAACAAGATTTCAAGTTTTGATTTCCGGTAAACCACTGTTTACTCTAAAATTCGTCTAAAATCAGATTTAATTCCAAAAATTCCGAAATTTCACTACTGACTCAGAAACATCAAGATGAACAACTTTCGTGTTTTAACTTTTTCAATTCGGGATACCGAAATATGTCAAAAATACCAATTTTCACAGAAACACAAATCTGTCCGAGTTTTACATGTCACAGTTTAAAGATTTCGAATTCTGCCATAGCAACTCAACTGCAAAAGTGATGAAATTTTACAGAGACCATCTTAAGACGTTTATCTACAACTTTCATGTTCGGCAAAAGATCTAATTCGGCCTAAAAACATATTCAAAAATGCGATCAAGATCTAACCTAAGTTCTGTCAAGAATTTCAAGATCCAAGTTTTTAACAGTTCAGTTTTAGGTGGATTTCACATATCAAATCGTCCTTAAAAATTTTGAAAATTTTACAGTATCTAGATCTAAGCCTTAGGAACGTTTTTTATGTTTTAAGTTTTTCTGTTTGAAGTGGTTTTAATGTTCGGAAAAATTCATCAAAACTGTTGCGCCGGTAAGGTTTTCGTGTTGACAGATTTTACGTTCTTGAGTTAATTCAATAAATTCGACATATTTTAATCTCCCAAAACCGTGTAAGTATTAACTTACAGATTTTCGAACGTCCAGGGATGTCTATTTCGAAGGCGTGGCTTCCAGTCCACCGTATCTCCTCTCCGTTCGTCGGGTTCTACGTTCTAGATTCGATTCGCGATGTAGAAAGAAAAAGAAGAGGGTTAGGATTCATTTTCGAATCATGTATTGAAAAAGATTGGATCGGGGCTTACCACACATCGGAGATCTTCCTATTTTCGTCCAAAAGCTGCTGCCTTGGTGTCTTCTTGATGCCTTCGTGGCCTCCGGGATTACGTCTTTGTGTATAGTATCGTAGAGTTTTTGAAAAAGGGTTTCGGGTCTTCAAGGGGGGTTATTTATAGATATCTGAGTCCTAGGGCGTCCAAGGACTGAGTCTAAGGGTCTTGAGCCGCAAGACGTTCAACCGAAGTCGGAAAATCCGCGTTCGGGCGAAATATTCACGCAATCGGGCGAATCTGTGGGCTGGCGCGGGGTTGGCGCGCCATTTGCCCCTTTAGCGCGCGGCCAGCGCGCCAGACTCACCTGGACTCCGGTCCGGGCGGGTCGTGCGATCCGTCGTGCGTTTCCTCCTCTCTTTCGGGTTTCTATCCCCCTATGCTCCCGGATTCCGATTTCCGGCCCCTCCTCGGGTTCCTATTTCGTGTCGTCATTTCTTTCGGATCAAATTTCACTTTTTGGCTCGAATTCTCGAGTTTATTTGCTGATTTATTTATTTATTGTATTTATTTATTATATTTATTTATTTATTGTATTTATGTATTTATTTATATTATAAAATTCTCGGGTATTACAATCACCCCTTTCATCGGTGATATCTTCAGCATAACATTGTCTCCAACTTGAAATTCTAGTTCTTGTCGTCTCACGTCGGCAAAGCTTTTCTGTCGGTCTTGTGCCGCTTTCATCTTCCCTTGAATGATCTTAATTTGTTGAGCCATATCCTCAACAAGTTGTGGTCCTACTACCACTGCCTTATCATTCTCTACCCAACTTAGTGGACTTCGGCACTTCCGTCCATACAGTGCTTCGAACGGTGCCATGCCAATGTTAGCATGGTAGCTATTGTTGTAGTAAAATTCAATTAATGGCAAATGATTTTCACAACTACCCTTAAACTCTAGGACACACGCTCTCAGCATGTCCTCTAACGTTTGATCGTTCCATCAGTTTGTCCATCCGTCATCGGGTGGAACGCGGTACTCATCTTAATTTGCATACCAAGTGCTTCTTGCAGCGTAGTCCAAAAGTGAGAGACAAATCTACTGTCTTTATCAGAAATGATGTCATGTGGTACTCCATTTCGTCTTACCACATTATCAATATACGCTCTTGCTAGTTGGTCCATGGTACAAGTGTCCTTCATTGGAACGAATATGGCCGTCTTTGTTAGCCTATCGACAATCACCCATATCTTATTCATCCCTTTAGGTGATCGCGGTAATCCTGAAACAAATCCATCGAGATACTATCCCATTTCCAACTCGGGATTTCCAATGGTTGCATCAGTCCTAGGGGTTTTCGTCGCACGACTTTGACCTTTTGGCACGTTAGACATCTCGCCACAAACTCCGCTACTTCTCTTTTCATATTCGGCCACCAGTAATTCTTCTTAAGATCTTGTAAAGCTTGTCGCCTCCGGGGTGAACTGAATATGGCGTGCTATGACCTTCCTCCATCAATTTTCGCTTCAATTCTTCACATTTTTGTGGTACGCACCACCTTCCCTTGAAATGAATGCTTCTCTCCTCATGAACAGCAAATCCTATCGCCTTCCCATCGGCAATGCTTTCCTTAATCCTTTCCAACTTTGCATCACCGGTTGGGCGAGTTTGATCTCGTCAAATATGGTCGATTCGACCAGCATGGCGTTGAGCACTTCACTTACGGTGCTTGGGTGCACCAGCTCTAAACTCAATCTTGCCAAGTCTTTATACAATGCCGGCGGAATCACCAGCGAATTCGCCACATGCTGGGTCTTCCGACTTAGGGCATCGGCTACCACGTTGGCCTTTCCTTCGTGATACGTAATTTTGAGATCGTAGTCCTTGATTAGTTCCAACCACCTCCTTTGCCTCAAATTCAACTCCTTCTGAGTGAATATATATTTGAGGCTCTTGTGATCGGTGAACATTCGACACCTTCGCCCATAGAGGTAATGTCTCCAAATCATCAGAGCGAATACGACTGCTGCCAACTCCAAGTCGTGTGTCGTGTAGTTCGCTTCATGAGGTTTCAATTGACATGATGCGTATGCGATGACCCTCGAGTCTTGCATGAAAATGCATCCTAGACCTTCCTTTGAAGCGTCACTGTAAACCTCGAAATCACCATCCTCAGATGGCAGTGCTAACACGGGTGTAGTGGTGAGTCGTTTCTTGAGTTCTTGAAACACGGACTCACACTCACTAGTTCACTCATATTTCACTCCCTTTTTCAGTAGCTGAGTTAAGGGACGTGCGATTTTCATGAAGTCTTTCACAAATCGCCTATGATACCCTGCTAGACCAAGGAAACTTTTTATTTCAGTTGGACTCGTCGGCGATATCCACTCGGTTATCGCCGAAACTTTCGTCGGATCCACTGAAACTCCATTGGCGGTTACTATGTGTCCAAGGAATGCTACTTCCTTTAACCAAAATTCGCATTTGGACAACTTCCCATAGAGTTGGTTCTTACGCAAGATCCCTAACACTTGATGCAAATGTTGGGAATGCTCTTCCTCGCTCTTTGAGTAGATCAGGATGTCGTCGATGAATACCACGATGCATTGATCTAACAACTCTCTAAATACATTGTTCATGAGATTCATGAACATTGCCAGCCCGTTTGTTAATCCAAAGGATAACACTGTGAACTCGTAGTGTCCATACCGAGTTCGAAACGTTGTCTTCGGGATATCCTTCTCAGCGATCCTCAGCTGATGATAACCAGACCGCAAGTCTATCTTCGAGAACATTGAAGCTCCCTTCAATTGGTCAAATAAATCCTCAATCCTCGGTAATGGATACTTGTTCTTGACGGTTACTTGGTTGAGTCCTCTATCGTCGATACAAAGACGTAGTCCTCCATCATTCTTCTTAACGAATGGTACTGGTGCTCCCCACGGAGACGTACTTGGTCTTATATATCCTTTTTCCAGCAATTCTTCGAGTTGTTCCTTCAATTCTTTCATCTCCAATGGCAAAATGCGGTAAGGAGCCTTGGAAACGGGTTCCGTTCCCGGAATGAGATCTATGGTTAATTCAACATCTCTCTCAGGTGGCATACCCGGGATGTCTTCGGGAACTACATCCGGGTACTCTCTTAACACTGGGATATTGTCAACCTTGTCCTCTTTCGCCTCAAAGTTGTGAACGTTGCATGCATACAACGCGTATCCCTTACGCATTAAGCTACATAACTTGAGAGCTTTAACAATTTTGTTACGCCTCTTAGGGGGTTGAGAGTAAAAGATGACTCTCCTTCCTCTACTTTTCGACAGGGTGATTTTCTACTTCTGACATTCAATCACCACTTTATACTGGGCCAACCAATCCATCCCCAGTACAACGTCGAAGTCCTTTAAGTTAAATTCTACCAAGTTCGCAAAGAATTCTACGTTCTTGATAACTATAGGAATTCTGTTATATGTTTAGAGCATGATACTACTTCTCCTGAAGGTAGTTGGATTCTTAAACTAATTATCTCGCACTTAGGTAGATCTAGTTCAGGTACTTTAAGAGAACAACTAGCTCCTGAGTCAAACAGAACTTTAAGAGGTACGCTTAAAATGCGAAATGTACCTGCCATCACGTCACCTTGCTCAGGTACGTCAGCTTGGTTTATCACGTTGAGTCGTCCCATAGGGCGTCCTTGGTTGCCCTACTGATTTGGCTGGTTATTCGGGTTCAGGTTCTGCGGGGGCGCTGGTTCTGGTTGGGATTCGGGTTTTGAGGGGGTTGGAATCTCTGATTGTTGCCTTCCCGATCGTTTTCATTACGAGGCTGTGCTGGTCCCGCAACCAAGTTATCCCTCTTAGTGATGTTCTCGAGGCGAGTGCGACAATCACGCCTCTGATGTCCCATCCGACCGCATCAGAAACATGCAACCTGTTGTGGGCATGCCCTCGCTAGATGAGGTCTGCCACACCTTGGGCATGGTGGTATAAAGCCTGCTCGGTTATCGTTCCTCCCGTTGTTCCCTCCGTTGTTTGCCTGTTGGGGTCTATTTGGTCCTCCCCGATAGTCATTCCTCCTTGCATTGTTCTTGTTCCTGTTATCCCTAACCTTCTTGTCTTGGGGACCTCGACTGAGCTCCCTGCTCACTCTCCTGTTCAGCTGTTGCACACGTGCCACTGCCACGACACGATCATAGACTGCCTGCAGATCAGGGTAGTGTACTCCTGTGATCACTTCCCGGATTTCTAGATTTAACCCCATCTCAAACTTTTGTCACCAGTTCCTTAAATCGTATGTAGTACTCCTGTACTGTTTGTCCTCCTTGTTTCAGTGATAAGAACTCCTCGTACATTGTCGCCTTTGTGCTCATGGGATAGAATCGATCCCTGAGCAACTCCATGAACTCCTCCCACGAATAGGGTTCGTCCTCCTCAGTTAACTTCCCCTGGGTGGCACGCCACCAGTCGACCGCCTCCCCTCCAAGGTAGTACGATGCCACGTGCACTTTCTCGCCATCCCGGCATTTCACGGCGTTCAGTAACTTGTCGAACGTCCGGATCCATTCCACAAGCTTAGCCGGATCCTCCTCACCGGCGTAATGCGGCGGGTGGTATGGGTTCACCATGGCTAGGTAATTAATGCGAGCCTGGGGCAGAGGCACCCCAGCCGCTTGGCGCTGGTTCATCTGCGCGTTCCCAAGCGCGATGAGAACCTCCTCTAACGTACGTAGGCGACCCGCCTACGTTTTTTGGTTCAGGGGCTGCTGGCTCTGCTTGAGCGTGTACCCCCACAATTGGTATGGGCAAGTCGAGTTGTCTCGGGGCCTCGTTGGTATTCGGGGAAACGGGCTCGTTGCGTGGTCTCCCTCTCGGTGCCATTCTGTTGTAAGCACAGGAGGTTAGATTTTCTAGTAAAAGTATGTTGTAAAGTAATTTAATAAATGAAAGAGTAGTATTAATAGGTTTCAATGATTTGAAGCGGTGTTAGTAGAAATTGTTTGGAGTTTGGTGTACTATTGTGGTCGTTGGGCGTTGTTTACTATTCGTTGTTTTGTTTTGTTTTGTTTTTTATGAATAGGTGGACTGTTCATTTTTTTTTTGCGGCTTTAGGGTCGAGGGTTTAGGGTTTGGGGTTTCCTTGCTTGATTACTACCTCTTTATTATATATACTTATATATTATTTATTTATTTAATTTAACAAATACCTTGTATGTTTGTTTGATTGAGTCTCATCAAGGCATTTGGAAAATAATTTTAATATACTTGTATAATTTATAAATGCTAGAAATTTTTATTGCTCAATAATAAACTTTTCTCTGGTACAATCATAGAAATGGGAATAGTAGTACTAGTAATTAAATGAAAATAGTCCTAATAGATATAGTGCATCAATATAACTCTACATCTAGAGCGAATAGGTAGGAGCATCCTCAATGGGGTCGTCTTCGTCGCTTGATATGTTGATTGGGCTGGATGGCCCAGCATCGGGAGTGGGCTCAGGGCTATGAGGAAATATGTCATCAGTTAGGTTGGTCAGCTCCCACCCCAAGTTCTCTACTTGCTCTTCTAAGTTAGTGTTCTTGTTTTGGAGTGCCACCACTTGGGCTTGGAGTTCGGCGACTTGGGCCTTGAGTTGGGTTATGTCATGATGGTCAGCTTCTCTAAGGTGTCCCAGATGGGCCATGTTAGCTTCTAGCTGTCCTACCCAAGTCCTAAAATAATTTATATGCTGTTGAGATTCGAGATAGGCATTGGCTAATTTCATCATAAGGTTCACCATATTCGCATTTGGTTCGGCCATGTAGTGTCAACAAGTAGGTTAGAGTTAGCACATGTCAAATGTAAGATTAGGAGATGCAAGAATTTAAATATACATGCAAGTATGCATATGCAATCCCCCAATAAAAATTTAATTTATCCATTTATTTTTTTAAAAATTGTTTCATGAATAATAATAATTAAAACGTTGGGCCTCTATATTAGGCCAAAATAATAAACCTTTGGGCTTAAAATATTGCACTAAGTAAATAAAAATTTTGGGCTAAAATTTTTGGGCTTAAAAATTAGGTTCTTAATAAATAATAAGTAAAATGATTGGGCCAAGATGTTGGGCTCATAACATTAATAATAGTTATAAAAATAATGGGTTTAAAAATAATACTACTTTTTAAAATAATAGTTTGAAAATAATAATACTAACTTTAAAATATTTCGGGCTCTGATACTAATTTTTAACACCTCGGATCTGATCACACAGGCCGGGACGCCACCGCCACACCTCCCAAGCAAGACACGATTTCATTCGAGCTCACTTGAGAGATGCAAGGCTAATGGTATTTCAAAAATAATTTAAAAAAACAACCAAGTCCGGAAATACTTATATTTAAATATAAAATAATAATCATCCATATACGATACTAATCAAGTCTATGAAGCGGAAATGTAAGTTTATGCTGCGAAATAAAATATAGGGCCGACATGGCCAAAACACGGGTTAACAGGACCGTATTCAGTCATATGCAGTAAATAAGAAATGTCCAAAATAAATCCCCCAGATGTATGCTCATGCTTCGTAATCTGTCATAGAAAAATATAAAACAACATTTATCAGTATTAAAGAATACTGAGTAAGTCAATCCCTAACATAGCAATAATGGGGTTTTAAAATTGAATAATTAAAAATTCATTTTAAGCATGCATATTTAGACACTAATATAATTCATAATTTCTCATAATCTATTTAATTTAAAAATGATAATTCAAGGCATAGGCATAAATTTAAAAACGTAATTAAAAATGCATAAGTAACGACATAAATAAATAAATAATTAAAATTCAAGTCTTTTAAGTTTTTCCCCGTTTACTAATAAGAGGACGCCACAACCAATTTCTCAAGTATCACGTTTCTCATATATCAAGTTTCGGAAAATTGCCGAAGCAACCCGCTTATCACGCCATATACAGTACCATTCCGGAGCCTCGAGTAACCCATTCGGATACACCCGAAAGTGTAGACTAATTTTTCAATGGCCGTTTTAGCACAATTTCACAATATATCACATTTCGTCCACTCGGGCACGAATTTCAAGATAGAGGGGTATCCTGCAGAGCACTCACCCCCTACTTAATGTGGAGATCTAGCTCAGCCTAGGTAACGGGTTTTTAAGAAAACGTTTTTATTGTTTAGACATATCTCACAAATCATGTGTTTCTCAAAAGTCGAGTTTTTCAACATTTCAACCAAACCATTGCCACAGTTCACGCCATCTCAGTTTAAAAATTCATTTCAAATGCAATCGACTTGAAATTTATACAGTAGCTCAAAAACACGCTAACGAACAACTTTCATATTTTAAGTTTTCCGAAAATAGGTGAGGAAACGAGTGAAACTTTATAATCTTTGCAAAGCATAAAATCTGCCAACTTTTTCTAAACAGCGCACTGATTTTCAAAAGGGTTTTTAATATAACAAACGACCTCCAAAATTTATGAAATTTTACAGACACTTAAAAATCACCAAAATAAACAAGTTTTATTAGAGGAATTTTATGTAAAATCATTACGGATTAAGTTAGATTAATTTACTAAGTTCAAACTCAAAATCTGTCAACTTTTTCTCCAAAGACACAGTATGTTCAAAACAAGTTTTGACTATCCAAACATTAATGAAAATGCATAAAATTTTACAGGCATGATCTTAAGACAATTATCTACAACTTTTATTTTAACCAAAGATTAGTTTTGACCACAAGTGATAGAAAAATGCACATCAAGTTCGACTAAGCAATCTGCCATGGTTTTCGAAAAAGTCATGAAAATGCATGAAATTTTGACACAACCTAGATTAAGATATTAGGAACAAATCTCTAGTTCGGAGTTTTTCGTTTCGGATTTTCAAAATAGGGTTTTTTGGCCAATCTCAGAAAACGCGTAAAGATTGAATCTTTTATGTCCGCTTTTAATGTTTGATTTATAACTAATGTTTTGAATAGGTTCTAAGCCACCAATATTGATATGTAAGGCATTATCTTACTTGAGATGAGTCCTAAACAGTCTCGGGGTCATCCGGGCTCTACGATTCATCACGAACGGATCTCCTCAACACGAATCTTCCTTCTTTGGCCACGAATCGGAATCGAAAGAAGAAATCTAGAGTTAGATCGAATTTTTGGGTTCGAAAAGATGAACGAAAACCTATCAACGACTTATCAACAATCTGGAATACTAAAATCCTTGTTCTTCATGCCTCCTTGGTCGAGTTTCGTCGCCGGAAAATGATCGGAAAGTAAGAACTTGGTGGTTTCGGGTGTTGGACGAAGTTTGGAGAGAATATGGGGTGTTGGGGGCTGCTAGGGTTTGTAGGTCGAAAATAATGAGCTCCAAGACCTCAAAATCCGTCCATATACTCCTTCCCTTGACCGGGATTGAGTTTTCAAAGTCGGGGGTCGAAAATAAGGTAAGAAATCACCGGAAAAAGAAAGTTGATCGTCCACTGCCGTCCCACTCGGCCTAGGCGTGGAACACCTCCCGACCGCGCGGCCACCGTGCGGCTCCCGGCTTGGCTGCGGCCGGGCCGGGCCGTGCGATCCGTCGGGCTTTTCCTCCTCTCGTTCGGGTTTCTTTCCTCCTATGTTCACGGGCTCGGTTTTCCGGGTCACTCTCGGACTACGATTCCTATCCTAAATTTATTTCGTCTCTAACTGATTTTGTATTTGAATTTTTGAATCCATTGAATTTAAGTTCGTCGGCGTCGAATCCGTCGTCTTTTGATTCCAGTGCAATGATTTATTTATTTAAATCATTTTCGAATTCTCGGTTCTTAAGAATTAAAATTCCCTTGCTTTTCGAATTTAATTCCATTTCCTATTATTAAAAGTCTCGGGTATTACAGGGTACCACATGACATTATCTCCGATAGAGACAGTAGGTTTATCTCTCACTTTTGGACTATGCTGCAAGAAGCTCTCGGTACGCAAATTAAGATGAGTACCGCATTCCACCCGATGACAGATGGACAGATGGAGAGAACGATCCAAACATTGGAGGACATGCTGAGAGCGTGTGTCCTAGAGTTTAATGAGATTCTAGAAAGAGTCGGTAATCTAGCATATCGACTGGCCTTACGGTCACCACTGGCTCGAGTGCACAATGTGTTGTTTCCCAATTGAAGAAGTATGTGCACGACCCAACACATGTACTCCAACCGGAAGGAACTGGGCTGGATGATGACTTGAGCTACGAGGAAATTCCGGTACGAATACTCGATGTTAAGAAGAGAGTAACAAGAAATAAGACCGTAAGGATGGTTAAGGTTCTTTGGTCGAACCATGAGAGTGAAACGGCAACATGGGAGTTACAAGCAAAAATGAGGGAGCGTTACCTGACCCTATTCCAAGATGATGCAACCACAGTTATGGGGACATAACTGTAATCTTAAAGGGGGGAGGATGTAACGACCCGAATATTATGTATCCCAAACAAATAAATACGAATTGTTTTGAACTACGTAATGACTTGATCCCTTCACGGGTACGTAGGCAACTTGAAAATTTCAATTCTGGGTTCAGTCAAACAATCAAACAATCAAACAACAAACAATCAAACAATCACAATCAAGCAATCACAAAATAAGTCACGCAACTTCAAGGACGAAGTTGATTATTAAGGGGGCTAGACTGTAATACCCGAGATTTTATAATAGGGAATGAAATTAAATTCGAAGAGCAAGGGAATTTTAATTCCAAGAACCGTGAAGTCGGAAATGAGTTAAATAAATAAATCATTGCCCGGGAATCGAAGGTCGACAGATTCGAAGCCGACAAATTCAAATTCAACGGATTCAAGAATCCGAATACGAAATCAATTAGAGACGAAATAAAATTTAGAATAGGAATCTTAATTTCGAGAATGACCCGAAAAACCGAGCCCGAGAACGTAGGAGGATAAAAACCCGAAAGAGAGGAGGAATGGCCGACGGATCGCATGGCCCGGCCCGGCCCCAGCCAAGCTGGATGCCGCGCGGTCTGGACCAATCGCGCGCCATGGCTGCGTGGCTCAACAGGCTGCGATCATGTTTCGGTTTTCGGCGATTTCTTACCTTATTTTCGACTCCCGACTTTAGTAACACAATCCCAGTCGAGGGAAGGAGTATATGGATGGATTTTGAGGGTTTGGCACTCAAATTTTCGTCCCAGAGCAACCATAGGCAGCCCCCTCTCCTCCCAAACTCTCTTCACTTCTCCCAAACCCGAAAAACACCAAGTCCTTGCTTCCCGACCATTTTCCGGCGAACAAATCCGACCAAGGAAGCATGTGGAACAAGGATTCAAAGATTACAGTTTGTTGGTGAGTAGTTATTAAGTTTTCTTTCACCTTTTCGAGTCCGAAATCTTGATCTAACCCTAGATTTTTTACTTTCGATTCTGATTCATGGCCAAAGGAGGAAAAATTGTGTTGAGTAGATCCGTTCGTGACAACCCGTAGATTCCGGACGACCCCAAGAATGTCTAGAACTCATATCAAGTAAGATAATGCCTTACATATTAATATCGGTGGCTTAGGATCATTCGTAACATTAGTTTTAATCAAAACATGAAAATCGAACTTAAAAGATTCAAATTTGCACATTTTCTGAGATCAAACGAAAAACCCTACTTCGAGAACCCGAAACGAAAAACTCCGAACTAGAGATTTGTTCTTAACATCTTAGTCTAGGTTGTGTCAAAATTTCATGCATTTTCATCAAGTTTTGATAACCAAAAACGCATCGGATATTTTCTGAGTTGCATGACTTTTTTGAAAAACTTGACAGCATGCCTAGTCGAAATTGATGTGCATTTTCCTCTCACTTTCGATCTAAACTAAATCTTTGGTGTAAAAATAAAGGTTGTAGATAATTGTCTCAAGATTATGCCTGTAAAATTTCATGCATTTTCGTTAACATTTGGATAGACAAAAACCATTTTGAACAGACTGTGTTTTGAAGGAAAAAGTTGACAGAATTTGAATTCGAACTTGGTGAATTAATCTGATTTAATCTGTAATGATTTTGTATAAAATGCCTCTAATAAAACTTGCTTATTATGGTGTATTGTAAGTTCCTGTAAATTTTTATAAATTTTGGAGGTCGTTTGCTATGTCGAAAACTTGTTTGAAAATCAGTGCGCTTTTTTAGAAAAGTTGACAGATTTTACGTTATGAAGAGATTGCAAAACTTTCACTTGCTTCCTCACCTAATTTCGAAAAACTCAAAATATGAAAGTTGTTCGTTGGCGTGTTTTTGAGTCGTTGTACAAATTCCAAGTCGATTGCCTTTAAGATGAATTTTTAAACTGAAATAGCATAAACTGTGGCAATGACTTTGGTTGATATGTTGAAAAACTAGATTTTTTGAAACACACGATTTGTGAGCTATGTCTAAACAATCAAAATATTTTTCAAAAACCCGTTAATCTAGGATGAGCTAGATCTCCACGTGAAGTAGGGGGTGAATGCTCTGCAGGGTGCCCCTCTATCTTGAAATTCGTGCCTGAACGGACGAAATGTGAAATACTGTGAAATTGTGCCAAAACGGCCATTGAAAAACTAGTCTACATTCTCGGGTGTATCCGAATGGGTTACTCGAGGCTCCGGAGTGGTACTGTGTATGGCGCGATAAGCGGTTTGCTTCGGCAATTTCCGAAATTTGATATTTGAGAAACGAGATACTTGAGAAACTTGGTTGTGGCGTCCTCTTCTTAGTTATCGGGAAAAAATTAAAAGACTTAAATTTTTATTTATTTATCTGTGTCGTTACTTATGCGTTTTAAATTATGTCTTTAAATTACGCCTATGCCTTAAATTATCATTTTCAAATTTAATTTAGTTATGAGAAAATGTGAATCAAATTATTGTCTATTAATTAGTTGAACTACATGATTTAAATATGCATGCTTAAAAATGAGTTTTTAATTATTAAATTTTTAAAACCCCTTTATTGCTATGTTAGGGATTGTCTTACTCAGTATTCTTTAATACTGATAAATATTATTTTATTTTCTCCTATTACAGAATACGGAGCATGAGCATGTATTTGGGGGATTATTTTGGACATTTACTTTATTATTTCATTTGACTGCATATGGGCCTGTTAACCCGTGTTTTGGCCATGTCAGCCCTTTATTTTATTTCCGCTGCATAAACTTAATTATTATCGTACATGGATGATTACTACTCTATTTTAAATACAAGTACTTCCGGACTTGTTTGCTTTTAAACTATTTTTGAAATACCATTAGCCTTGCATCTCTCAAGTGAGCTCGAATGACGTCGTGTCTTGCTTGGGAGGTGTGGCGGTGGCATCCCAGCCTGGGTTACCAAAACTGGGGTGTTACAGGTTTAAGGAAGAGATTCGATGGTGGTGGTGGTGATGGTTGAAGGACGTGATGGTGGCAGAATGGTAGTCAGATTTGGGTGGAGAAGACCATGGTGATGGTGGCGATTTGGGGCGGCGATAACAGTGAGGAGGCTCGGCCCCTCTTCTTCTTCTCCTATTTTTTTTTCTTTCCTGATTCGTGCTGTTTTGGTGATGGTTGGAGCTTGGTGTTCGAAATTTGGGTTTTGGAGAAGGAATGGAAATGGTATGGTGGGGATGTGGCTCGGACCTTGTGGGTTGAGGAAGAGGATGGAGATCCGGTGGTGGCGAAATCTGAGGGAGATGGGGACGGAAACGGTGGATAGGTGGTGGCCGATTTTGGCCTGGACGCGGCAATGTGGTGGCGATGCTTAGGCTGGGGGTATCAGATGTGGGAGGCGCGGTGGTGGTGTTGACGAGATGGTGGTGGAGGCAGTGTGGTGGCGGGCGACGCTGACGGATTTGTTGTTGGGAGATGGGGCTGGAGGGCGATGGCTATCGGAGGCGCATCGGCGATTGCGGCGGCAGCGGCGGGGCAATTAGGGTAGGGTTAGGGTTTGGTTATTGCTGGGCTCTTGTTTTGGGTTGGGCTTGGTATTGGGTTTTAGGCTCTATTTTATTTCTATTCTCATAATTCATGCATTGGGTCTCCTAATGAATTGGCCAATTCCAATTAATCTTGGACTTAATTAAGCAATTAATTTAGATTATGGATTCAATTTGTTTAATGATCCAGTACAGTTAGTCGTGTAATTCAAGACTCCGCACCCTCTAATTCGGGATCATCGCTAATTGAAAGTCAGACAATTTCCGATAATTAAATGGGTCAAGTATTTTAATTGTAAGGACTTAATTTCTATAATCTAATCTATGTCCAATATTTAATCCAATGTCTTTAAACATATCGTCTGACTTAAAGGATTAATTAAACTCTTGTTGACACAAGGTATTATAATTATAAGATAAGCCAATATTAATTTAAATTATTAAATAATTGGTTTTACTTGTAAGGTAATCAAGTCTTGGAATAATCGATCCAATAATGATCCTTCTAGCAACCGATTAAGTGTGTAATTTAATTTTATCAGTAAATTGGGCTTAAGATAAAATTAATAGCTAGCTCCTTGATTAGTCTATTAATTAACATTGGGTATCTTTAGAAAAATTAATCTAAGTCTCCAATTATCTTATACTCATACTTTTATTTAATAGATTTTAATTATAAACTGATTTATTCCATTAACAAAAATTATCCAAGTCTTCAAATCCTTCAAGTTGACACAATTTGCTAATTACTATTCGGGTCGACCTTGAATCCCATAAATTATTAGTGTAAGTGTTTTTTTACTTAAATCATGGTGACTAATTCTGATAACTCAATTCATGTCCAGTAATATTTATTTAGAATTTAATAGTTCATAAATTCGTTTATTCTTAGCCATTAAATTACATTTCTTTCCAATACCCTCGTCGGATAAATTTGATATAACGTAATTCGCTTTTAGCAATGTTTAATCTAACTCGTATACATAAATTGGTGGACTTAAATAAATTCTTGATAATTTATAGATTAATACTTATAAGCTAATTTAATAGTCTCGTACATAAAAGTTTTTAATTCATTAAAGTTGGTTCACAACTAGGATTGATTAAAATAAATTCACACTTCGAAAATAAATATTATTTCCGTTCATCTTCTAAAAATTTAATTTATGAGAATTTTTTTTTTAATATCTACTTATTAAAATTAAATTTCTATTTAAAAATTTTTATGGGGTGTTATATTGAAATTCTAAGATACCACAGGTTTATAACTGCCCCGACCAGGGTATATTTTTTATCTGTGATGGACAAACAATACCTGATAAATAATTGACTAAAATACCAAGTACTCTCATCATTTTCCCGGTCACACCCAAGACAAAATTAAAAACCCAAACTCGCCCATAACTCTTAAATCTTTTAACTGTGCGCAACCAGTGGCCTCTATAAAAGCATTTAAAAAAAATGGTAAAGAAAGCATTTAAAATTTCTATCACTCAGAAGTTTTATAAGAGCTCATCATTCGGTCAGTATAAACGAAGCCCCAGTCTTATGACCGGATGGAGTTGCGAATTCCAAGTATCTACAATAGTCGGGTGGTTGTGGTGCAGCTCACATGGTTAACAACCTTACCTTTGGATGGTTGTTAAAGGAGAGGTTGGATGTTCAAATCCCACTCCCAACAACCCATCATGGGGTGATGTAGTTTCACCCATGGGGAGGGGTTGGGGTGCATGGTCTGCAGGCCCAACCCAGGGTAGTGTTGTTACAAATGCTGACCGCACAAACCAACATGAGCTCTTTCCAATGTATTTTGGTTTCACTCACGCACATCCTGTGAGACTTCCCACGAGGCCACCATTCTAAAATTATTCCAAGGTAAGCACATTTAATGAAACTTTTTTGATAATTTCCTACACGAGTATTTTTAAGAAAATAAAATAATCCCGGTTTGATTTATTTAATGAAACCAAACTATGAAGATGGATTTGGGATTAGGAATATATTTATAGGTTGTCACGTTTTTATTACTCGTGTGGGGAAACTGTGGCTGAAAGTGCACGGTGTCAAAAATTAAAGTAATTTATAGTAAGACCGGATCGTTCACTGGAGGATGTGCGATAGAAGAAGGGCCCACGTCGTTTTATAAGATTTTCCACACGTATTACTCGAATCAGTTTTGAGTTTGAATTATCATCTACTTGACAGAATTTAAACTAGGCTATGAAAGAAAATAAAATTATTCTACAAAGCACATTAAAGTTACTCTAAAAAGCAAGTAAATTTATTCTAAGTAAGCAATTAAAATTAATCTAAGAAAGCCGTAAAATTATTCTAAGAACGCGGCAAAAATTATACTATACTATCTATCATTAATTTTAGAAAGCGGATTTAAAATGAGACAGAAATGACATGAAGAAAAGAATAAAAATTGGACAAGACTCAGATGAAACAATAATTAAACTTCCATTTTGTTACATAGATCTTTGCTTGGGATAATCCTGTCAATTAGCTAACTCTCTTGCTTTCTGTACTATGTTCCCTTTTTAAGACATGTACTTACAGTCAGAATTTACATGCTCTTAAGAAATCAAAATCTAAGATACCACAGACTCATAACTACCTTTCATGTACATTCCAATAGTATGTTATTCATCTGTGGTGGACAAGCAACACCTGACACCTCATTGACTGAGATGCCAAGTACTCCTATCATTCCCTCGGTCACACCCAAAGATTTTACTAAAGCCTCGAACCTTTCTATAACTCTTAAACCTTGTGCTCAGCGCAAAATAATTATCACATCCGATAAATCTCTATAAAAGCATTTAAAAAAAAGCGGTAAAGAAAACATTTAAAATCCTATCACTTGGAGGTTTTAAAAGATTGTCATTCTTCAATATAAAAGAGTCCCCAGTCGTGGTGACCAGATGCAGATCCATAATTCCCGATCACCCGCAAGCCTCTCGCAGTGCTTTCAGACATCCATGTGGTTATGACATACAAATTAAATAAAATAGACTAATAAATTAGTTTGTTCCGGATGTACTCACTCCCAACTCTAATTTATGCTTTGGCAGAAGAGGATAGTAGTCCAAAGAATACTCAACCATTCCTTAGAAATTACCAAGGCCTATATGTTGTTCCTCTAGTATTATTTATCACATCTCCTCTAAATCCAAGTGGACATTGATCTAATGTACTCCCTCCGTCCCATTATTTGTGTCCCATTTCTTTTGGGCACGGTTTTTTATGTAGGAATAGTTAGTATTTAATGTAGGGTAGATTAGTGTTTAAAGTAGGGGTAAATTAGGAATTATGTGATGTGATTGGAATGTATTTGAATTTTTAATTGATTTATTTATGTGTGATGTGATAGTTGTGTGTTTGAAATTTTAATATATATATTTATTTATGTGATATGATGGGAGTGTGTTTGTATTTAATTATTTCCTAAAAAGGAAATGTGACAATTGAAGTGAGACGGACTAAAAAGGAAAGTGAGACAGAATTAGTGGGACGGAGGGAGTAATATTTAATATAAGATTTCCAACACATAGTAATTTTGAAAACATTTAAATGATGAAAATTATTCACTATAAGACAGGTACTAAACTCTCATTTAAAAATATAGATCCTTTTAGTCTAGATGAAACCTAATCGCTGACGCTGTTTCTAATTTCCCAAAATCAACCCTCAGTCGGATATGAATTAGTCATAACTGCAGAATTTATCCCTTACTCAGATCCCGATTTTATAAATGAATTTTTGTTTGAAATTTATTATGAGACATCTGATTTAAATCAAGACTTCTGTTTCCAATGGAAGAATCCCAAAATAATTTGACCACAATATCTACATAATAATATCATGCATAATTCAATATAAAAAGATAAAATTAAGTTATCAAAAAATATATAATGGGATTAGACTGAATTTTTTACACAAAGATGAAATAGCCTTGAGGTGTGAAGAGTTCAAAGGAACATTTTATTTTTGGCTAAAAAGATGAAAAAAAAAATCAGGATGATCCAGACTACAAACATCTGCTATCAAGGTCCTGATTTAGACAGCAGAAGACCTTAATTGACAGTGATCCCTGTCATCAAAATTCATACTATCTGTGAAATTAGAGAAAAACCTACATATTTTCTCAGTGTTGTACTATTCAGACAGTGTTGATTGACACTATTTGATAATATTACAGCTCAAAATTCAAATTTAAAATTAAGATAAAAAAAAATAAAACTATATCTAAATAGGAACTGGCTGAGTGGATAATTATCTCCCTGTGAAGGGGCCTTTTGCCGGAGCTTCCACCAGTCACTACTCAGACCATGCAAAATAGCAAGCAGTGATTAATACACAGACTAACAACTAATTATATCCCCCATTAAGGGATCTTTTGCTGACAGTATTCCATGATATCTCTCACTACTTACTTCACACAAGCATGGGTAAAGACCAAACAAATTTAAAGAAAATGTTTTTGGCTTTTAATAAAAGTCATCTTGCATGAGAGACATTCGTTTCTCATGCAAGGGTATGGACACTGATCCGTAATTACTCATTGATGATCTAAATAATCTTTCATACCATAATTAATTATAGTCAGTATTATATACTTAGATCATTAGAGTATCTAATAGAATAATATTTTAATGATGAATTGAACAAAATTCCTTACATCAGATTAATCATTGATTTTAATTATTGCTAATTTTGATCCTTAATTAAATGACATAAAGGTTCAATTATTTAAGTGAGAGAAATGGAGAAAGAAAAATTTGGCATGAGAGTGCCATTTACGTCGCAAGGCAGATATTACATCGTTAACCATGGGTTTACGACATGAGGCTTGCGACGTATAGGTGGGTTGGACAGGTATTTGGAAAATTTTGGAAATAAAGGGTGTACCCCGTCGCAAGAGTCAAAGTTACGTCGTGAACCCATGGTTCACGACGTGGGTCTTGCGATGGGCAGGGTAAAATTTAGAATTTTATCTTTTGAAAATAGTGGTAACCCCGTCGCAAAGCATTTATTCGTCCTAAGCCTAGGCTTGGCGACGTGAGTCTTGCGACGGTTGGTTTTGTTTCTGAAAGAGAATAAGGGTATCCGTCTCAAGGCATTAAATTACATCGCAAGTCTAGGCTTAGCGACTGGTATGTTTGAATTTTTTTTCTAAGTGTTTTGGGCATCCTCCCGTCATGAGAGGAAAAATTACGTCGTGAAGACGGAGTGATTTATAAGGTTCTGGTCATTCACATCGCTAGGCCTTACTCACGTTGTAAACCATGGGTTAGCGACGTGAGGCGGTTATCGACGGGAGTTATCCAGAACCCATGGATTCAAATATGCAAATATACAATTTTTCACCCTTTTCTAGATTCAATGGCCCAAACTACATGATTTAAATGAAAACAGACAAGCATTAAGATGGATGGAAGTGCATGCAATTTAAATCTATCTAAGAACAGGTAAATTAAGCCAAAGAACCCGAATTAGGGTTTAATCAATCATGTGATCATGCATGAAGATGAACCAAAATGAGGGTATGAAAGCATAGTAAATAAATAAAAGAGTGACCAAGTGGCCAAAATCAAAATGAAGCATAAAAATCCATGGAACAATTTCCATTTTATGTTTTTGGGACACTGATATGATTAGCTTCCCATTTTCATAAATGGGTTTGATAATACCTGTAATACCCGCGACTTTTAATAAAGAGAAATGGAATTAAATTCATATACGAAAAGAATTTCAATTCCAAGAACCCGTGAAGTCGGAACTCACGGGAGCCAAAAGTCGACGAATTCAAAGTCGACAAATTCAAACTCGATGAATTCAGGATTTCGAATATGAAATAAATTCGAGTTCGAAATAAATTTAAGATAGGAATTATAATCCGAGAACGACCAGAAAAATCGAGCCCGAGAACGTAGGAGGATAGAAGCCCGAAAGAGAGGAGAAAAGGCCCGACGGGATCGCACGGCCCAGACCAGGCCGCGCGCTCGTCGCGCATTTTTGCCGAAAAAACGCGACGGGACCGCGCCACTACAGAGGAAACTGCACACTTTCACGTTTTGGCGAATTTCTTGCCAAAAATTCGACCCTCTACTATGGAAACACAATCACAAATGGGGGAAAGGTATTATGGACGGGTTTTGGGTGATTCCTACCCCTTAAATCAGATTTCATTCTCCATTACTTCATCCTTACCATCCCACACTTTTCTCCCAAGTTCTCCCAATCCGAAAACCCCAAAACTCTTGTGTTCTTGGACTTCCGACGAACAAATCGGAGCAAGGAGGACGTGAAGGAGAGGTGTTCAGGCCATAGTTAGTGGTAATACATGGTTTTGAAAATTTGTTTCATAGTTTTCGTCGGATTTAGATTTTAACTTTTGGTTTTTATTCTCAAAAACATAAATCGGGGCCAAAGGAGAGGAGACAGAGTGATTTGGACGTGTCCGGGGCAAGCATAGGCGCGCCGATCGATCCACAGACGTCCTAGGATTCATATTCTGTAAGTTGATTCTTCTCATAACTGATTTGGTGCCCTAAAATCGAATGGAATGCAAGTTTTAGTCAACGTACAAAAATCTGTCCCAAAAACTCTTCCTACGCGCGTTTTCTGAGATCCAACTCTTAAGCCCTTTTCGAGCATTCAAAAGGAGAAACCTAAAACTATAAACTTGTTCCAAATGAGTTAATGTATATTTTTATTGTGTTAAATTTTCAGAAGTTTTCGTCGACGTTTGGTCCGTCAAATCCGATCTGGTATTTTCTGAGTTAATCTTCAAAACCGAAAAAGCTGACAGAATTTCATGTCCGACTTCTTTGACGTTTTTCAAATGGATCCCCTCAAAACTAATCTTTGATGTAAACATGAAAGTTTTAGATACCTGTCTCGAGAATGTGTCTGTAAATTTTCGTAATTGTTCATTAACGTTTGGACCTCCGAATGCAACCTGGTTGTCTGTGTATTCTCAAATGAAATTCTGACAGATTTTCTAGTTGAACTTAATGCGCGATCTAACTTAATCCGGAATATTTTCGGATAAAATGCCTCTAATAAAAATTGTTTATTTTTGTGTCGTATAAGTGTCTGTAAATTTTCATAAATTTTGGAGTTCGTTTGCTAGGTCGGAAACTTATTTAAAAGTCAGTGCGTTGTTTCTGGAATTGTGACAGATTTTGTTTTCTGTAAAGATCTCGAAATTCGACCTACCTCCTCACGTTATTTTGAAAAGTTTAAGAACGAAAGTAGTTCAGCATGGTGTATTGGTATACTGTGTAAATTTCATGGCAATCGCCTGAGAAACGAATTTTTAAACTGAAAAGGCGTAAACTGTGGCAAGGACTTTGTTTTATATGTTGAAGAATTAATTTTTCGAAACACACGATTTGCGAACTATGTCTAAATGCTAGAAACATTTTCGAAAACCCGTTAATCTAGGTTGAGCTAGATCTCCACGTAGTAAGTAGGGTGAATGCTCTGCAGGGTGCCCCCTCTAACTTTTCACTTCGTGCCTAAACGGACGAGAGTGACCTTTTATGAAAATTGGGCCAAAACGGCATCATGATTAGTGATGTATGAGTCTATACTCCTAGATGTATCCGTATGGGTTATCAAGGGCTCCTGAGTGTGTCTGTATAGGGTCCGCTGCATTCATTTACCTTGCGGGTTCGATTCCCCAAGATGTATATTTTCTTGCGGGTTCGATTCCCCAAGATGTATATTTTCCTGTGGGTTCGATTCCCCAGGATATTGTTGACTCCTATGGGTTTGATTCCCTATGATGTATTTGAGTTCTTGCGGGTTCGATTCCCCAATGACGATTGTCCTCGATCATATTTAAACAATAGTAAAAGAATGAAATATTCGTTATGCGAGAACATATATCTTATCCCATTATCTTTAAAACTCTCCGTATTTGATAAATTCTTTTTGTTAAAGATTTTAAAGTTTATATACTTAATATTTGTGTATGCCTCTTTACATTTAGAATCATGTCTTTAAATCCTTATTATCAATGTTGTCAAAATATATTTTTATATTATAAAATGTGCATGAGTAAAAAGGTGAATTTTTATTAATTTTTTTTTTAAAACCCATTATTGTTATGTCTGAAATTAACTTACTCAGTATTGTATATACTGATAAAACTCGTTGTTTATTTTTCTTTTACAGAGTATGAGGATTGGCATGGGCATATGCATGCGTCGGGGCTCGGGAACAAAACATTATCTCTTATAGTGCATTTTATTTTTAGACTTATTTTATACACTGCATTTTGGCCATGTCGGCCCAAGTTATATTTCCGCTGCGACTTATTTTATTATTGTGGATGATATTATGTTATTTTAAAATTAAATCTTTTTGGGCTTGCTTTTAAATTATTTTTTGTATACCTTTAGCCTTGTATCTCTTAAATGAGCTCGAATGAAATCGTGTCTTGCTTGAGGAGTGTGGAAGTGGCATCCCCGCCTGGGTTACCAAAACCGGGGTGTTACAAAGTGGTATCAGAGCCTGTAATATTTTTAAAGCTATTATTTTAAGGAGCCCGGAATATTTTTAAGCTACTATTTTTAAATAATAAGTTGTTATTTTTATCCTCAATTTTATTTTTAAGAGCCCAAATTATTTTACTCTCAAATTATTGTTAAAAGCCCCAATATTTCCTTAGCCCAATAATGTATTTACTTACTATTTTTGAGCCCAAGAGTTTATGATATTTGGCCCAATATAGAGGCCCAAACATTTATACCATTATTATTCTTAAAATTATCCATGGATAAAGTTTATTTTAAAAGCCCATGGATAAATAAATAAATACATTGCATAAATTAATTTTTGTTGGGGGGTTTACATGCATACATACATGAATACTTGCGCTAACCATTTATGTGAACTATCTGTGTTAAACAATATTCTTAGTTTTGGATTTCGGCTTGACATCTACTTAGAAGCGCTAACCTGAGACTAATCTTGTTTTGGTCTTAGATGTTGAACAAGAATACTTAGCGTGCCCATACCTATTCTCTCCTCTTGTCGTTCCTATAATTTAGATCTTCTTGACCGCTAACATTCCATAGATTAGAAACTCATCTTCGCGTGCTTTTATAACAGAAAATGGCACTTAGGGGAAGAGCAAGGAAGGTAATCCTGAACAACACTGACGCTGACCTCCCCAACGAACCTAACAACAATGAGATTCCTCATAACGAAGGAGAACGAGCGCCTCCTATTCCCAACAATATGGACGAACGTTTAAGGACTATAGAAGAAGTACTCATAGCTACGAGAAATGCCGAGGTGCATAGGGCATAAGCGGCAATACCTCCCCCAGTAGCTCGAAACAACTATCTAGCTTTGGTGAATCATTACCAACCACCACACTATAATGGGGAGGAAGATCCCGCCAAACTAGAGGGGTGGATCCGTACATTTGATAAACTCTTAAACGCTATCAAATGCCCTAACGAGGAAAAGATACATGTAGCAACCTACTACTTTGGAGGTGAAGCCGATGAGTGGTGGCAAAACCTCCAGGGGAAATTAGAGGAAGATGAGGAAGCCTATACTTGAGAGGTGTTGAAGGAAGTTCTGAGGGAGAGGTTCTACCCGTTAAGCACAAAAGCTGCGAAGTACGAGGAATTCATCAACCTAAGGCAATGCGCACAGACAGTGCAAGAGTACTACACCAAATTCAAAGAGCTAGTACGATTTGCTACGAGGCTAGTACCAACTAACTCTGACAAGGCTCAGAAATTTGAGATGAGTCTGAACCTCAGTTGTAACACCCGAGGAAAACAAATTCAAATTGTTTTGAACTACGTCATGACTTGATCCCTTCACAGGGTATGTAGGCAGCTTGGAAATCTAAATTCTAAGTTCAGTCATGAAATAAATCACAAAATAAAAACATAACCGAAAGCATCCCAACGTTTAAACTCGAAGGAACCGAAACACAACTTCATGAAAATTATTAAGGAATGACAGGACTAATTTAAGTAGACGAATCATCGTACGAGAGAATTACGAACATTAGTCCGAGTTCGCAATTAATTTCACATGAGAATTTCGAGCCGGGAATGACCCAAAAAGTCGAACCAAAAAAACATAAGGGATACAAAACCCGATAGAGAAAAGAAGAAGAGACCCGACGGACCACACGAACCGCCAGAACCGGCCGGTTCGGGCGTCGCGCGCACTCTGCGCGTGCACGCGCGGCCACCGCGCGGAGAGCGGAGATGCGTCCGAGGAGTGATCGCGCGCACTCCGCGCGGACAAAGGCATGAGTGCGCGTCACCACCGCGCCAGAGGTGCTGAAGGTGTAAACTTTCTTTCTATGGCGATTTTCTTGCCAAAAATTCGAATCCCATCGATGGCAAGCAGATCTCAGCCTAGGGAAAGACTTAAGGACGGTTGGGGACGTCCTCATCCCCCTATTCACAGAACACACAAGTCACAATACTCTCATTCTTCCTCTCCAAGCCAAAACTCTCTTCGAATCCACTTTCCGGCGAATATTCCGGCGACAACGAGGCGAACGGAACCAAGCCCTGCTTTCTAGACCCTTGGTAAGTTATGGTATAGTGTTTAGTTCATCCATAACAATTAAAAAACTCGAAATCTAACATCCTTCCTTTTGCTACGATTTTACGTCGGGGGACGAACGAAAAGCGGTCGGAGAAGTTGGCCGCTCGTCGCGACCCTAGGACATCCGGAAACCCTTTCCAGCAACCCCATTCTTATACTAAGTAAGTTAATACCTTACTCCTCAATTTTTGTGGCTATTTGTCATTTATAACTTGAGATCTACATTCGTAACTAAAATCGATTTTCAAAAACCCCATTTTTGACCAATTTCAAAAACTCGCCTAGAACTCGACCTGCGGGAATTCAAACCTAAAACTTTTCAACATAGATTTTGTTCATAAGACTCTAATCTACCTTGTGTAAACATTTCGGCTATTGACATAAAGATTTGATGCCCCAAATCGTACCGTAAAGCTTCTGTATAAAAATCGACCGGATGAAATCTGGACAGTTTCATTGTCTCGACTTGATGCATGTTTTTCACCCACTTCTAGATCGATTCAATCCTGACTTCCTAAATAAAAGTTTTAGATATTTTTGTCTAGATCATGTGTGTAAAATTTCACAAATTTTGGTGTTGAATTGTTATGTCAAAACGTGCAATTTCAGAACCTGTTTTAAATCGATTTTTAATTTTGTGTGTAAATAGTGTGTTTGAGTCGATTTTTGAACATCTAAAATTCATTATTTCCAAAATCTTAAAACATGAAAGTTGTTCATTAAGGTGTTATCAACTTACTGTAAAAATATCGGACCAATTGGTGTTAAAATGAATTTTTAATCGGCGTTGCACGAAACTGTGTGGAATCTGTCCCTGGGGCAGAGATCATCTTTTATAAAGAACTCGAAATTTGACTCACTTTGAAACCTTATTTCCAAAAACTTAAAACATGAAAGTTGTTCGTGTGTGTGTAATTGAGCTACTGTATGAATTTCAGAATTTTCGGTTAAAAGATGAATTTTTAAATTAAAAGGGCGTAAAGTGTGACGAATTGGATTTTTCGAACTTACGAACACTCGAATTATGAAATGTGATCCCGAATCCTTGTATGCTACAAATCATAAGTTTCGAAAAATCCCGTCCACTAAGCTGAGCCGATCTTCATACTAACATTTTGGAGACTGCCTCGTTAGTGGTCTCCCGACTATCTGAGATTGCCTCGTTAGTGATCTCGCGCGCTGTATTTTTGGACTGCCTCGTTAGTGATCCTACTATCTTTGAGACTGCCTCGTTAGTGGTCTCCCATCATTTTTGGACTGCCTCGTTAGTGGTCCTACATTTTGAGATTGCCTCGTTAGTGATCTCCCCGGTATGGTGTCCTCTTCTTAGTTTACGGGATGAAATTATAAAAGATTAGTGTGCGTATTTAATTATGATGAAACTTATTTACCACGCTTTTAATTATGTCTCTAAATTTACGTCTTAAATTATGTTTTTAAATTACGCTTTTAAATTAAGTCTTAAAATCATGTATTTTCGCCTCGAGTAAATTAATCGTATACTTCCGCTGCAATTAATTATGCAACTCTAGATTAATTCTCGTATTGCATGAAAAATGTAATTTAAATTAAATGCATGTTATCCCTCAAATTGTTTAGCTAGGGATTAACTTACTCGGTATATTTTTATACTGATAAACCCATTGTTATTTTCTTTTACAGAGTATGTCGAGTGACGCATGCACTTACACTAGGGGGAAAACATTTTTTTTGAACATTTTTATCTACTGCATATTGCTACTGTTTTACCGGGCCTGTTGAACCCGGGGTTTGGCCGTGTTGGCCGTGGTTACTTTTCTTTTCCGCTGCATTTACTCTATCTCGTGCATGGATGATTAGTACTTCTGTTTTGAATTTATTATTATTAAATTCCGGACTCATTATTGGAATGTTTTTAAAATCCTTTGTATACCCATGAGCCTTGCATTTTCTTAGCGAGCTCGGAATGCCGGGTCTTGCTAGGGAGATGCGGCAGTGACACCTCGGCCTGGATTATCAAATCCGAGGGTGTTACAAGTTGGTATCAGAGCCAGGTTTTGTATTTTGAAGCTATTATTATTATTATTACTGTTAATATTATTATTATTATTTTGGTACTAATATTTTTAAATCCTAGTAATATTTTTAAGTATATCACTCTTAAAGACCACTAGTTTTATTCAGCCCGAAAATTTATTTTTTTCGCATAGCCCGATGTTTTAGCCAAGAAATATTAAATTTTCGGCCCACTATAGAGGCCCAACTTTTATGACTACCCACGTAACAATTTATTTTAAACACATGGATAAATTAAATTTTAATGGGGAAAGGGGACTTGCACTTGCATGTTGCATATAGATTTAAATTTCTGCACGTCTTGACTTTGCCTAGAATGTATCCTAACTCTAACCTACCTTGTCAACCTTAGATGGCCGCTCCAAACGTGAACATGATCAACCTACTAATGAGATTGATTGAAGCTTACCTCGAATCCCCTCAAAACGTGAACAGCTTCAGATTAAAGGTAGAACAAATGGAGGTTAACCTGGGTCACCTAACTAATCTGGGGGAAACAGGGCATCAAGATCTGGCCCTGCTCCAAATTCAAATCAACGAACTCCAGACCCGCGAGACTGAGCTTCGAACCCAGGTTGACGACATAGAGACCCAAGCAGGGGTCTTGGGACATCAACTGCTCCACTGGAAGGATGACTTGCTTCCACACGCCCCCCTTGGCCCAGGAGCTCCTCCCGTAGCTAGCCCCGTTGCTGACCCTGTCGCTACCCCGACAGCCACCCCGACTCCAGTTGCCACCATCGATCCTGTTCCTGCTACCGGACCCGCTTGGCCAGCAAGCCCGGTGTTCCATGGGCCCCTTGGCACGGGCACCATCGAGGATTCGAGTGATGAGGATGACCCCATGGAGGATCCGACCACCTACCCTCCCCAGGCTTAAAGATTATTGATACATTATTCCTATTGCTTTCTTTTCTATTTTCCCGAACTATTTCCAGCATTTTGATTCATATCGCTTGTACCAAACAAAGCTCCCTATTAAGCAATAAATTCACAAGTATCTATTTTACACACCATCTTCGTGTTTCATTAAAACTCAACCAACCAAGGAAACAAGACAGCAATAAACGAACATCGTATCTATATATGCATAACAAATCGACAAGGCACCTCGAACCCTAAACCCTAAAAGCCGGGGTCTCAATGTTCCAACCCTTACACACTTAACACAAACAACTGAATAAATAAATACAAATCCTAACCAACTCTTATGCGGCGTCGCTCAATTTAGCAAATCACTTTCTCCCAACGCTCTATCGAATCCCCAGAACTCTAAAACCTCCTTTGTGCTCGGATGGTTATAACAGGATGGCACCCCGAGGATGACCAAGGACCTTCCCTACCACTCCCAGCACCCGCGACACGCAAGGGCAACCCAATGAGCAGGCACCTAACGTGGAAGCACCGAACCCAGCAGGCCCGATGCCCAACCCTGCGGAGGGGCGGATGAGGAACATGGAGGAACTACTGATCGCACTGGGCAATGCTTACGTTAACCAAGGTGGAGCTGCCGCGGCGCCACCGCCAGAAGCGAGGATCAACTACTTGGCTGCGGTGAACCCCTACCGACCTCCTTACTATGTCGGGGAGGAAGATCCCGCTAAGCTGGAAGAGTGGTTATGGACCTTTGACAAATTGCTGAATGCGGTAAGATGCCCGGAGGGGGAGAAAGTTCACGTGGCTTCGTACTATCTGGGCGGCGAGGCCGATGACTGGTGGCATGCTACCCAGGGGAAGCTAGCCGAAGGCGATGAACCTTACTCGTGGTACGAGTTCATGGAATTACTCAGGGAGCGTTTTTACCCGATGAGTACTAAAGCAGCACTGTATGAAGAGTTCTCGTCCCTGAAACAAGGGGAAAAATCTGTTCAAGAATATTATGCTCGGTTTAAGGAATTGGTGAGGTTCGCGCCCGGATGGTACCCACGGACGGGGAAAAGGCTCAAAACTTCGAAATGGGATTGAACTTGTCAATCCGTGAAGTGATCACTGGAATCAGCTATCCGGACCTACAAGTTGTCTACGATCGTGCGGTGGCAGTGGCACGAGTTCAACAGCTAAAAAGGAAGGCTGCAGGGGAATCTAGCCGTGGGACACAAGGACCAGACAAACGAAACCGGGACAACAGGATGGGCAACGCTACTGGTGGGGACAGCTTTCGGCGAGGTCCGAACGGGAATGTTCAGAACAACAATGGTTGAAATATCAACCAAGGAGGGCGAGTGCCGCCGTGCCCAAGGTGTGGCAGGCCGCACCTGGTGAGGAGATGCCCTCAGGTGGGCGAATGTTTCGGGTGCGGCCGAATTGGCCATCGGAGGGAGGAATGTCGAACCCGACTCGAGAACATCACTAAGAGAGAAGATTTGGTCACTGGACTGGACCCAACGAGCCGTTCAAACAAGGAGGTAGAAACGGCAACAACCAGGGATATCGGCCTCCTCCGAACCCGAACCAGCGCCCTCCCAATCAGCAACAAAACCCAAATCCGAATCAGAACCAGCCGGCCAATCAAGGGAGGCCGATGGGGAGTTGAACGTGATCAACCAGGCTGACATACCCGCGCAGGGTGATGTGATGGCACGTATCTTTCATGTCCTAAGTACTCCGCTTAGAGTTTTATTTGATTCCGGAGCCAGTTGTTCGATTATATCTTCGAAAGTCGTAGCTGAACTAGATCTACCTAAGTGCGAGATGATTAGCTTAGGTATCGAACTGCCCTCTGGAGAAGTAATAGCATGCACTAAGCGTTACAATGGAATACCTGTAGTAATAAAGAACGTAGAGTTTTTCGCGAACTTGGTAGAGTTTAACGTCAGAGACTTTGACGTCATATTAGGAATGGATTGGCTAACCAGGTATAAGGCCGTGATCGAGTGCCAAAAGCAAAAGATTACGCTATCGAAAAGTAGAGGGAAAAGAGTCATCTTCTACTCTCAACCCCTTAAGAAGTCTAACAAGATAGTCAACGTCCTCAAGCTATGTAGCCTAATGCGTAAAGGCTACGCGTTATACGCATGCTACATTCATAACCTCGAGGCTAAAGGAGTCAGGATAGACAACATTCCGGTGGTAAGAGAATACCCGGATGTGTTCCCTGAAGACGTTCCCGGCATGCCCCCTGAGAGGGATCTTGAATTCACCATAGATCTCATCCCGGGAACGGAACCTGTCTCAAAGGCTCCTTACCGCATGGCGCCACCAGAGATGAAGGAGCTAAAGGAGCAACTCGAGGAATTGTTGGGGAAGGGATATATTAGGCCGAGTACATCTCCATGGGGAGCACCGGTCTTGTTCGTTAAGAAGAAAGACGGGAGTTTGCGACTGTGTATTGATTATAGAGGACTTAATCAAGTCACTATCAAGAACAAGTACCCGTTGCCCAGAATCGAGGATTTGTGTCGACCAGCTGAAGGGAGCTACAGTGTTCTCCAAGATCGACCTGTGTTCCGGATATCATCAACTGCGAATCGCCGAGAAGGACATCCCAAAGACAGCATTCAAGACTCGCTATGGGCACTACGAGTTCACAGTGCTATCATTCGGACTGACGAACGCCCCAGCAATGTTCATGAACCTCATGAACAACGTGTTTCGAAAACTATTAGATCAATGCGTAGTGGTGTTCATAGACGACATCTTGATCTACTCAAAGGACGAGGAAGAACATTCCGAGCACTTGCATAAAGTGCTGAGGATCCTCCGAGTAAATCAACTGTATGGTAAGCTGTCCAAATGCGACTCTGGCTGAGGGAAGTGGCATTCCTTGGGCACATCGTATCCGCCAGCGGGGGTGGCAGTAGACCCGGCAAAGATCTCGGCAGTAACCGAGTGGGTACCACCGAAGAGCCCAATGGAGATAAGGAGTTTCCTTGGACTGGCAGGTTACTATAGGCGATTTGTCCAGGATTTCTCAAAAATCGCCCGCCCGTTGACCCAGCTGCTGAAGAAGGGGGTGAAGTACGACTGGACCGGCGAGTGTGAAGCCGCATTCCAGGAGCTGAAGAAACGACTTACCATGGCGCCAGTGTTGGCGTTACCATCAGAGGATGGAGACTTCGAAGTGTACAGCGACGCCTCGAGGGAGGGATTGGGATGCTTACTAATGCAGGATCAAAGAGTTATAGCATACGCATCGCGACAACCAAAACCACACGAGAAAAACTATCCGACGCATGACCTGGAACTGGCCGCGGTCGTGTTCGCCTTAAAGATTTGGAGACACTATCTCTACGGGCGAAAGTGTCGGATGTTCACCGACCATAAGAGCCTCAAGTACATATTCACGCAAAAAGAGATGAATTTGAGGCAGAGGAGATGGTTGGAACTGATCAAAGATTATGACCTGGAAGTCGCGTATCACGAAGGAAAGGCCAACGTCGTGGCCGACGCCTTGAGTCGGAAGACTCAACACGTCACGAATTCACTTGTGATACCGGCCGAATTGTACAGAGATTTGGCGAAATTAAGTCTAGAACTGGTGCATCCCGGCACAGTAACCGAGGTCGTCAACGCGATGGTAGCAGGGCCTACCATATTCGAGGAAATACGACTCGCCCAATCGGGTGACGAGAAGTTGGAAGAAATAAGGAGGAGCATTGCCAAAGGAAAGGCAATAGATTTCAAAGTTCACGAGGACGGAAGCATCCGCTTCAGGGGAAGGTGGTGTATACCACGGGAATCCGCGGATCTGAAGAAGAAAGTGATGGAGGAGGGCCATAATACTCCCTACTCGGTTCACCCCGGAGGGGACAAGCTATACAAGGACTTGAAGAAGAACTATTGGTGGACCGAACATGAAGAGAGAGGTGGCCGAGTTTGTGGCAAGGTGCCTTACCTGACAAAAGGTCAAGGCGGTACGACAAAAACCCTTAGGATTAATGCAACCATTGGAGATCCCGAGCTGGAAGTGGGATAATATCTCCATAGATTTCGTTTCGGGGTTACCACGGTCACCAAAGGGGATGAATAAGATCTGGGTGATCGTGGATAGGTTAACGAAGGCTGCAATATTCATCCCAATGAAGGACACTTGGTCAATGGACCAACTACCAAGGGCATATGTCGACAATGTGGTACGCCGGCATGGGGTACCACATGACATCATCTCGGATAGGGATAGTAGGTTCGTCTCTCAGTTTTGGACCAAACTGCAAGACGCTCTCGGGACGCAAATAAAGATGAGTACCGCATTCCATCCCATGACGGATGGGCAGACGGAGCGAACAATACAAACGCTGGAGGACATGTTGAGGGCCTGCGTGTTAGAATTTAAGGGAACTTGGGAGCACCATCTGCCTTTGATCGTGTTCTCCTACAACAACAGTTACCATGCGAGCATCGGCATGGCGCCCTTCGAGGCACTATATGGACGAAGATGCCGGAGTCCATTGAGTTGGGAAGAGAACGATCGGACAGTGGCAGTAGGACCACAACTGGTGGAGGACATGGCTCAACAGATTAAGGTCATCCAAGGAAAGATAAGAGCCGCGCAGGACCGGCAAAAGAGTTATGCGGATGTAAGACGGCAAGACTTGGAATTTCAAGTCGGAGACAAAGTCATGTTGAAGGTGTCACCAATGAAGGGCGTGATGCGCTTTGGCAAACGAGGGAAACTGAGCACACGATACATAGGACCATATGAGTTCCTCGAAAGAGTGGGAAATCTAGTGTACCGGCTAGCACTGCCGCCTCAACTAGCACGCGTCCACAACGTGTTTCACGTCTCCCAACTGAAAAAGTATGTACCCGACACGGCGCATGTACTCCAACCGGACGTAATCGAATTGGATGATGACTTGACCTATGAAGAAATCCCGGTACAAATACTCGATTACAAGGAAAGGGTAACAAGGAATAAATCTGTAAAGATGGTCAAGGTCCTGTGGTCTAACCAAGAGACAGAGACGGCGACCTGGGAATTGGAAGCCGACATGAGACAACGTTACCCTACCCTCTTCCAAGATGAACCGACCACAGTTATGGGGACATAACTGTATTCTTAAGGGGGGGAGGATGTAACACCCGAGAAAAACAAATTCAAATTGTTTTGAACTACATCATGACTTGATCCCTTCACAGGGTACGTAGGC
>JAOANR010000001.1:35422311-35455403 GCA_030278955.1 Hygrophila difformis | reverse complement strand
TTATTACTCTTCTAAAACTTTAAATTTTGTTATGCTATACATTAACTTACGCAGTACCGTTTGTATTGATAATCTGTTGTTTTCCATTTTTCGCAGAGTAAGTCATGGCATGACGGGATGGGATTTTACGAAGAAAGAACTTGTCGCATTTATTTTACTTTAAATTTCTCGTATTGGACTTGGAACGTTGAACTTTGGTTTTGGCCGTCTGTTTGGCCCTATTTTGCTTCCTCACTGCTATTATTTATTTTATGCATGTGATACTCTGAATTGATTTTACTTCGGGCATATTGGAATGGATTTTAAACTGTTTTGAAATTTGGTACAACTTAGCCTTAGCATCTTTCTGAATAAGCTCGACTTGGTTCGTGTCTTATTTAGAAAGGTGTGGCGGTAATGCCCTGGCCTGGGTGATCAAATCCGGGGTGTTACACTTCGTCCTCGAAGTTGCGCCCTCACTTTAACCTTTGGCTCAATTTAATGTTGGGGTATTTCCATCTACCTTCCTTTAAGGATGAACGTCTTCCACGAGAAATTAATTACATTCCTTTGAATGTGAATTAAATCTCTCGGGTGTTACAATTAGTTAATATTTAAATAAAAGCATGATAATAAATCGTAAATAACTCAATTTAATAATCTAACCAGTTCGCATACTTAATTCCTGGCACTAATCCATAATACATTTAGCATAATTTAAACAAAGGCCAAAATTAATCTAAATAAAGCATTTAACAATTTAAAAGGACATTAATTAAATATTTAACTATCCCCATTACTCCCAAGATTTAGTATTTCAAGTATTTCACGATTGCATCGCAATCTCGTCAAGTTTAGCCGGAAGCCGGCGGCCGCAGCCGTATCTGTCATACCCAGTACTACTCCGGAGCCTCGGGAAACTCATACGGATATTCACGAGAGTGTAGGCCATATATCTCATGCCGTTTTGGCAACATATCTCAAAATTTCGCGTGTGTCACCATCATCCATAAAGGCACGAAGTGAATCGTTAGGAGGGCACCCTACAGAGCACTCACCCCCTAATTTTAAAAGATCAAGTTTGTAAAGGGGATTTCCTAATTTTCAGATTTCATGTATTTAATTCAAAGAGTCTTCTACTCGTTTAAACCTTAAAGGCTAGTTTCATCGTTTCAACAAGATTTCAAGATTTGACTCGGTCAACCACAGTTTACTTCAAAATTCATTAAACATCTAGTTTAAATCCAACAATTCCGAAATTTGACCAGTGGCTCGAAATTACACAGATGAACAAGTTTCATGTTTTAGGTTTTTCGATCCGAGGTACGGAAGTGAAAAACGTCAATCTTTAACAGGATGATAATCTGCCCGAAAATTTTAACACCAGTTTCAAGATTTCAAGATCTATCATAGCAAACTAATTTCAAATATGATGAAAGTTTACAGAGAGATACCTAAGACATATATCTACAACTTCCATGTTCGGCTAAAGTTCTGAATCGGTCTAGATCTAATGTCAAAAACGTCATCAAGTTCGAACCTAGGTTCTGTCCAGATTTCAAGATTCAAATTCGAGGCAGTTCGGTTTGAGAACAAATTCAGATATCAAATCATAACGAAAAAATTATGAAATTTTTACAGTAGCTAGATTATCGTCTTAGGAACATCTTTCATGTTTTAAGTTTTCTCATTTGAATAGGTTTAAAGGTTCGGAAAAATCAAGCAAAAACGCTGCAACCGTTAAAGATTTCATTTTTAACAGATTTTACGTTCTTGGTTTAAGTCGTTAGATCACGTGTATTTTAAATCCTCCCAAAACCATAGTAAGATTAACTTACTGATCTTTGGGCATCCGGGATTGTCGATTCGGAGGCGTGGCTTCCAGTCCACCGTTTATCCTCTCTGCTCGTCGAGTTCTCCGTTCTAGATCCGATTCGGGTTGTAGAGATGAGAGAAACTAGGTTAGAATCCGTTTTCAGATTGAAACGTAAAAGGATTTAACAGACTAGAGCTTACCACAACGTTGGAGATCTTCCGATTTTCGTTCAAACAGCCGCTGACTCGGTTTTGGTGCCTCCGTTGACTCCGGGATCACGACTTTGTGTATAGAGAGTATTGTAGGGTTTTGAAAAGGGTTTAGGGTCATTCGAGGGGGTTATTTATAGATAGGCACGACCTAGGGACGTCCAAGGTCGGCCTTGGTGAGTCTTGAGCCGCAATGCAACCGAAGTCGGAAAATCCGCAACGGGCGAATCTGCCTGCTGACGCGGGGTTGGGGCCCCTTTTCCCTAAACAGCGCGCGGCTCACGCCTGGACTTCGGTCCGGGCGGGTCGTGCGATCCGTCGTGCTTTTCCTCCTCTCTTTCGGGTTTCTATCCCTCTATGCTCTCGGATTCCGATTTCCGGGCTATCTTCGGGTTCCTACTTCGTATCGTCATTTCCTTCGGACCTAAATTTATGTTTGGACTCGACTTCTCGAGTCTGTTGGTGTCGGGTTCCCGTGTGACGATTTATTTAATTTAATTCCTTTTTAATTAATTATCTTTAATTCCTTTTTAGATTAAATTTCCATTTCTCAGTTCTTTTGTATTTATTTATTTATATTCTATTTATTATTTATTTGTTTATTTATTTATTTAATTTATATTGCAAAATTCTCGGGTATTACAGGATGTCTCCATATATTTGTCTTAGGTAGACAATCACAAGTATAGAAACATAAGTCTTATCCTAAACTAGATTGTTTTTGGACATGTCACAAAAACATTGGTGAACATGTCCCAAAACATGTCTTTTCTTCTTCGAAGCTCATTTTTTCTCTTTTCTTGTCCAAATGACTTCTTTCTTCTTTTGTCGCGCCTCATATGTGATCTTGATGCCTCAATGGAACATTGATCCCGTCATATCATCACACGCCACATGATCTCGTGCCAAGTCATCGCATGCCTCGGATACTTCTCCACGCCATTAAGCTCCTTAAAACTTGCTTCCAAGTATGCATGCAATCTTCTCTTTTGCTTTTGAGTCCTCCGGAAGTTGATACTCTTGTTTGGAAAAGTTTGATGGTTTTGACATCCTTGTCAAACAGGTTCCAGTGCAGATACTCGACGTCAAGGACAGAGTGACAAGAAATAAGACTGTGAGAATGGTCAATATTCTTTTGTCTAAGCATGAAGCGGAGACAGCAACATGGGAGCTGGAGTCTGACAAGAAGCAACGTTACCCGACCCTTTTTCAAAATGATCCAACCACTGTTATAGGGACATAACTAGAAGCTTAAGGGGATGAGGATGTAACGACCCAACAATTAATACCCTAGTTGAGGTACGCCGAAATTTCCAAACTCGTGATTAATTCTATATGTTCTCGGTCATGATCATTTAAATATCTCGCTTAGTATACTTAGTACCCAACTTCGAGGACGAAGTTGATTTCTAAGGAGGGTAGACTGTAAAACCCACGATTTTAATTACACTCATAAGAAATGGAATTAAATTCAAGATCAAAAAGAATTCAAATTCCAAGAGTCCCGTGAAGTCGGAAATAATATAATTAAATAAATTATTACGTGGGAGTCAGTCGTCGACGAATTCAAGATTTCGGATACGAAATGAAATTGAGTTTGAAATCGAATTAAAATAGGAATTCAAAGCCCAAGAGAAACCCAATAATTGAGCCCAAGAACATGGAAGAAGAAAAGCCCAAAAAGAGGGGAGAGGACCGACGGAGATGGAACGCCCTAGTCTGGGCACAAGGCCTAGACTGGCGCGCGCTGCTCGCGCACCAGCGCGTTACAGCCACGAGCCTCTAGCAGCGGGAAGGAATGCGATCAAAGGGATTTTGCCACCGATTTCGATCCATAACTGTGGTAACTTACCTTTGGACGGGAAGGGGGAGGTATGAGCCACCTATGTACCCATATTATGCCATATTGAAGCCAAAAATCTGCTCCAAACCGCCTCCATCCTCTTCATACCCTCAAACTTTCAAAAACCCTACTTCGTGAATGTTCAAGGACTGTTTCGACAAAGAAGACGACGTGTTGGACAAACTTTGGCACCCTACGGACGTAGGTTGGTGGTAAGAGATGATTTTAGTTCTATTTCATAAGTTTTTGGCCGACCATGGTGATTAAAATTAATCTTTTTCTACCTTGTGGCCATAAATTAGAACCGAAGAGGAGAAGATGTAGTGATTTGGATTTGCTTGGTGATTCTAGAGGTTGTCTCGACGAAATCTAGAACCCTAGAACTCATCTAAAGTAATTTGATCCCTTTCATTAAAATTTTGGAGTCCTTTGGTCGAGTGGTTTGGGAGTTTTTAACAACATACGAAAATTTGTCCAAAAATGTCCCTTTGTGCGTGTTTTCTGAGTTCCGAACTTTAGACCCTTTTCGAGCATTCAAACTGGAAAACTTAAAACTACAAAATTTTTCCTAACACGTTAAAGATCACTGTGTCAAAATTTCATAAATTATTGTCGATGTTTGTACAACCAAATCCGGTCTGGTATATTCTGTGATTTCTGTTACTTCCGAAAAACTGACAGCTTTCATGTCCGAACTTGATCAGCGTTTTTTAATTGATCTGGTCGGATTCGAATTTTGATAGAAACAACACTTGTTGATAATTGTGTCTAGTATATACCTGTAAATTTTCATGATTTTTTAACTAAGTTTGATATGTCAAATATTCGTCAAAAGATGATTTGTCAAATCTGAAATCCTGACATCATGTATTTTGTGCAAGAACTCGACTTTTGACTTAGATCCATGCATTATTTTGAAAAACTTACACTAACGAAATTTGTTCGTATTCGTGTCCTGGATCTACTGTGTAAATTTAACAACGATCGCCTTACAAATGGATTTTTAAAGCTAAAAAGCGTGAAGTGCGCCGTGTGAATTTATTAATTGTTAATGGAATGAATGGATTCAGATTTTCCATAAAAAACCCTTATGAGATTCGATTAAACATTTTTAAAATCCGTTACACTAGGTTAAGCTAGATATCCACTTGCGAATTAGGGGGTGAGTATTCTGCAGGGTGCCCCTCTAACTGTTCACGTCGTGCCAAAACGGGCGATGATGATTTTTATGATATTGTGCCAAAACGGCCTTTGATTTTGGGTCTGCACGATCGGGTGTATCCGTATGGGTTATTCGAGGCTCCGGAGTGTGTCTGTGTACGGAGGATTTTGCTTCGGCAGACGGACTCGTGATATTGATACTTGAGAAATTGGATATTGTGATTGTGGCATCCTCCTTCTAGTATAACGGGAATTAAAAAACTTTAATGCGATATTGCTTATTTAAATTATACACATGTTTTAAAATTTATGTCTATGTTTTATTTAAACTTTTAAATTAATGTGTATAGTATTTTGTACGCATCTTTAAATTAAACCGTGCATTTAAATTGATGCCTTTAAATTCTTCTTATTAATTTTGCCAATTATATTATTATTAAATATGCGCATGGTTAAAAAGAATATTTTTTTATCTAATTAAATTTTTAAAAAGACCCATAACGTTATGAATTAACTTACTCAGTATTTTATATACTGATAAAACCGTTGTTTATTTTTCTTTCAGAGTATGGAAAGTATGCATGAGCACATACATGCATCTGGGTTCGGGTCAAAGACATCCAAGATTATGTTGCATATTTCGGACTTATTTTTATCCGCTGCTTTTAAACCATGTTGGCACGTCCTTTATTTTTCGTACCTTATTTCCTTCTTTCACTTTTGAATTTAAATAATGCATGTGATAGACCATTATTTTAATGTAAATCCATTTGGGCTTGATTTTTAATTTATAATCTGTAACATCTTAGCCTTAGCATATCTCAAGTGAGCTTGAATAAAGTCGTGTCTTGCTTGGGAGGTGTGGCGGTAACATCCCGGCCTGGGTGATCAAAATTGGGGTGTTACAGTTGTTTTAGTATCCGATGTATTGTAGCCTTGTGGTGTAGTGCTATAGGAGAAACCCGTCCATATGGGAGAATCTAAAAAGATTATACTAGCTTCCTGAAACGTACACAAACATATGTATCTATTCATTATGTGAAAAAGTCCACGTAATAATCGGTGATGAAAAAAATAATTGAATATTAGTTAGGACAAACTTTGGTCCATGCATATGGATTTGTAATTAAAAAAGGCAAGCTCCCATCAAAATTTGCTTGATCAAATTGTATTGGACATATTGGACCAACAAATTTACAAAATAGAAGCAATAGGCAGGGTCAAATATTTTGTCATGATAAATGTATATATCTAATCTATATCTATCTATCTATTTTAAAAAAAGTATTGTCATTGTGAATAGTAAATGGTTTCTATTCTCTATCTAACTATTAAAAAAAAAAAAATTGCCGTCCTTATGAAAAGTAAATGGCTTATGGACAGTATGACACTCACATACAAAGGCTTGTGACCAATTAAGAAAAAATGGCTTCTCGGCTCAGCTTGGCTTGGGAATAATAGCAATTCACTAAATGCCAAATAAATCTCAGATTTCAAGTTTCTTCCTGCTACTAAGAAATGGAAAGTGAACAAAGATCCATAACAGATTTGAGAAGCATAGCCACTTCATTTCTCATGGAAATTTTTGAATTTCAAATTTATATGAGCTATTCCTTCCCTATCCAAATTTCTCAGTAGAAGCAATCGATCAATCGATCAATCGATCGATTGCTTAGAAACTCTCGCCCTAATTTTAAATTTCTCCACCCAAATTCAACTATAAATCTAATTTCAAATTTCTCTTTGGGAACTCGATCGATTGTTCTAGGAATAAAGATCTATGGGGAGCAGATTTGGAAAGAGTTCGATTTCTTACTTCTTTCCGGAAGGAAAGAGCAACTCCAGCCACCATCAAATGGGTAAGTTATTTCCACTTTATGCAATTGGTCTTTCATTACGTATTGGTACTGGATTGATTCTTCCTAAAAATTCTAGATGATGGAAGGGTAAATGAGTGATTTCATTTGATTTCTGTGCAAGATTATCTTTCACGGTTGTATCGTCAGTCAACTGAAATCATATGGTGAACAGATAATCTTGCACGAATTCTTTCTCATTCATGGCCTAAGTTTCGAAATTTCGACAAAGGGTTTGCAATTTAATGGTAATTACCTTCTTATCCCCCAAAAATTCTTGTTGCAGAATGTCCCATGCCTGTTTGGATGTTGTTTCCGCTGCAATTCTGGGAAAGATTTCATCCACTAGTGCCTACTGGATGAGCAACAATGCCTTTACATCTTTCTTATGATTCGTGAATAAGTGTGTGTAGTCGAAGCCAATGACATCCGTTCTCAATTCATTCCCAATTAGATTCTCAACGACTTGTGTAGCACTCCATTTCGTCACAAATGAAGGTGGATTTTGCATTAAAAAGTATTGAAATAGGAATTAGAAACAATATTTTTTTAAAAAAAAAAGTATATATGTGTCTACAGAGCCACGACCGAACGCTTTAAAGGGTGTGCAGCAGCCCGAGCCGCACACGAAATGTGACGTGTGGCCACCTTGGCCGAACATGGTTCTTGGTGCACGGCCGTGTCGGCCGTGCGCTTTCCTGTCCATTCGGCTCAATCTGCCGCGCAACGTGCTATGCGTTCGGCCGATCAGTGTCGTGTAACACCCCCATTTTCCCTAAAGAAACAGCGGAAGCAAAGCGCGGGAACAATGGGCGAGTGTTACCGTCACGTATTCCGGCTGTCCGGAAAACGCTAAGGCTAGCATAAATACTTCAGAGTTTTAGAATAATTGGCCAATAATTTTGCACAAGATTCTCTTTATTTAAAATAATATTACAACAACTTCGTAAATGTGGGCTAAAAACCCAAATAATCCTACTTAATAAAGATCTATGCCAAGTAATATCTTTTTTTCTAAAAGGGAACTTGAAAATACACATTTTAAATATTAAAACCCAAATTGTGCCCGTGCAAATGATGCTTTGCCGAACCTTGCAGGTTTCAAGTTCTGAAAGGAAATAGTAACAGTGTAGAATCAGCGAAAACAATCGCAGAATAAGTAGACCTTTACTCCCGGAGGAGGTCAAGTTGCATAAATAATTTAAAAACAACCTTCAAGGAAATGGTATGCTCTTCCAGCCATTTTGAAATAAGGTGTGGTTTAATTCCGACACCGTTCCTGATGGGCATTGGATGCACACAACGGCGAGGGTGGCGACAAGACCCACACAAAGTATTCCAACACCGTAACTATAAGTACTCCAAACCATAGAATTTGTCGCAATAAATTTTAAAACACAGATTTTAAAACACATTAAAAATAGCATATCGATAATCCAAAAGGAGTAGGGAGCAAGAAGCATAAATTTAAAATGCAAAAGTGGTATTGAAATTTATGCTCAAGCTAAATAAATTTGCACTTACTCCAAAGAGTAAAAATCGACTTACTGTAACACCCCGGATTTGTTAACCCTGGCCGGGATGCCACCGCCACACCTCCCTAGCAAGACATGAACAATTTCGAGCTTGCTAAAGAGATGCAAGGCTATGGGTATTGAAAAGAGTTTTAAAAGCAAGTCCGGAATTACTTAAAAATAATAATGTACTATCATCCATACATGTATGGACAATAATAATAAGTTGCAGCGGAATTTAAAATATAGGGCCGACATGGCCAAAACACGGGTTAACAAGCCCGTATGCAAGTCATGTAAAATAAATAACTAAATGTCCAAAGTGATCCCCCGATGCATGATCATGCTCCTTACTCTGTAATAGAAAAATAAACAACGGGTTTTATCAGTATATAAAATACTGAGTAAGTTAATCCCTAACGTAACAATAAAGGGGCTTTAAAAATTATTTAATTAATTTTAAAATTATACTTTTACAAAGGCTTAATTAAAATATTAAAAATTCATAATTTAACTTGCAGCGAAAAAACGTAATGAATCATACGGGATTTAAAATGCGTAATTTAAAAAAAAAATGTGTGATAAGTAAATAAAACTTTAAATAAATAACGCACACGAGTCTTTTATAATTATCCCGTCAACTAAGAAGAGGACACCACACAAGGAAATCACTAACAAGGCAATCTCAATAATCATAATCATTTAGCCGGTGAACCGGCGGCCGCAGCCATATCAGTATTGACTGCCGTTTTGGCTAGCCATGTATCTCGATTGCCATTTCGGCAAGCCGTGTGTATGGATAGCCATTTTGGCAAGCCGTGTGTATCGATTTCCACTTTGGCAAGCCGTGTGTATCTACTGTCAATTTGATAGGCGTGTATATCGACTGCCGTTTTGGCATAGTAAGGAAATCACTAACGAGGCAATCTCAATAATCGTAGGACCAGTAACGAGGCAGTCCAAATATAAGGGAGACCACTAACGAGGCAGTCTCAATAATTGTAGGACCACTAACGAGGCAGTCCAAATGAAGCACAGCGCGCGAGATCACTAATGAGGCAATCTCAGATAGTAGGAAGACCACTAACGAGGCAGTCTCAATAAAGCACAGCGTGCGAGATCACTAACGAGGCAATCTCAAATAGTAGGAAGAACACAAACGAGGCAGTCTCAAAGATAGTTGTATGAGAATCATCTCAGCCTAGTGAACGGGATTTTTTGAAAGGTATACTTCATCGTATAAAAAGGATTTCAATATCGTATTTCATAGTTCAAATTTTTTTCAAGTTCGAAAAATCCAATTCGTCACAGCCGTTACGCTTTTTTTATTTAAAAATTCATTTCAAAGTCAAAAATTCTGAAATTTAATCAAAAGCTTAAAAACATCTTTACGAAAAACTTTCATGTCTTACGTTTCTCGAAATTAGGTAAGGAAACAAGTCGAATTTCACAATTTTTTCAAAACTCAAAATCTGTCAGTTTACCGGTAATAAAGCACTGTTTTTAAATCTCATTTTCGACCTCGGAAATGAACTCCAAAATTTATCAAATTTTACAGGCACTTAAAATACACCAAAATAAACAAGTTCTATTACAGGTGAATTATGCTAATTCGTTACGGATCAAAACAGAATAATCCATCAAGTTCAGTCTTACAATCTGTCAACTTTTTCTTCTCGGACACAATGTATTCAAAACGGGTTTTGACTATCCAAACCTTAATTAAAATGCATGAAGTTTTACAGGAATATTCTTAAGACATTTATCTACAACTTTTATATTTTCACCAAAGATTAGTTTTGACCATAATTGATAGAAAAATGCACAACAAGATCGACTACATAATCTGCCCAGATTTTCGAAAAGTTCATTTATAACAGAAACTCTTTGACACGATTTGGGATAGCAAATCTCAATAAAAATGCAACACAAGCTAGATTAATATGTTAGGAACAAATCTCTAGTTCGGAATTTTTCGTTTCAGATTCTCGAAATAGGGTTTCTCGGCCAATCTCAGAAAACGCGTAAAGATTGAATCTTTTATGTCCGATTTTAGTGTTTAGTTAAAATCTAATGTTTCTAACGGTTCAAATCCACCGATATTGATGTGAAAGGCATTTCTTACAGTGGGTGTGATAAAAAAATGTCTCCGGGTCGTTCGGAATCGACGGATGGCTACGAACGGATATCCTCAACCCGATTTTCTCTTCCTTTGGCTCCGATTTGTGTTTTTGAGAATAAAAACCATAAGTTAGAATCTAAATCCGATAAAAAAAAACTATCAAACGACGTTCAACACTTCATCTTACCACAATCTAGGGACTGAAAACTCCCTCTCCACATCCTCCTTGCTCGGATTTAGTCGCCGGAAATTCGTCGGAAGGTCGGAATTTTTTGGCTTTCGTTTTGGGAGAGTTTTGGGATGAAGGGGGGTTTGTAAGACTGAAAATGAGTGGGAGAATCAGTCCCCACTCGTCCTAAAAGCTTTCCCCCAACTGAGATTGACTTTCCTTAGTCGGGGGTTGAAATTTTGGCAATAAGATCGCTGAGATCGTGCAAGGGCAGCTGTCTGCTGCTTGGCGCGGTCTTGGCGCGCCCTCGCGTGGAGACCGCGCGGCTCCGGTCCGGACCGGTCCGGACTGGATTGTGCGATTCGTCGAGTCTTTTCTCCTCTCTTCCGGCCTTCTATCCTTCTACATTTTCGGGCTCAATTTTCCGGGTCATTCTCGGATTACGATTCCTATCTTAGATTTATTTCGACTTAAATTGATTTCGTGTTTGAAATTTTAAGTCCGTTGGTTTCGGATTTGTCGGCTTCTAATTCGTCGTCTTTTGGCTCCCGTGCAATAATTTATCTAATTAAATTATTTCCGACTTCACGGGTTCTTGGAATTAAAATTCTTTTCCTTCTTGAATTTAATTCCAATCCTTTTGGGTTTAATCCATGGAATATCTTCGGGCTTCCTTTCCCTCTTTTATTCCATTTTGAATTTATCGATAATTCATTTCCGAGCAATAATGAATTATTTTCTCCTTCTCGGAAATATTTCGGCCTTGATCGGATTAAGAAATAAATTTTATTCCGTTGGACGCCGATAAAAATCCCGGGTATTACACTTACAGTTACCGATGGCAGAGGGAATGCAACACACGCAGGCAAAAATGCAGGCTAAGGCAGGGCGTCCTAAACGCGTAGCTTCTCGAAGAACAAAATCTCTAACACCAACTTGGACTACTAAGAACACTAAAAAAAATGAAAGAAATTGGAAGAAGAGAAGAGAAGTTGGGTGTAAATTTTGGTTTGGGAAGGAGGGGTGATGAGGATGGTGGTGGTCAGGGTGAAAGGGGTGGTGTGGTGGCGGAAATAGGTGGCTGCATGGTGGTGTTGGTGGATCCCGGTAGTGGTGAAGGTTGGAGATCCGATTATAGGCTTAAAGGGAGGCATCTGGAAGAGGCAGATGGCCGGCGGCAGCAGTGATGGTGGCACGCTGGAGTTGGGCAGCGGCGGAGGGTGAAGGACGAAGGCGAAATGGAGGCGAAAATAGGGGGGAGAGAAGTTTATATAGAAGGGAGGAGGTATCCTTATAACCGGTCAAGAGCTTCGTCCATTGAGTTCTCACCCCCATTATCCAACGGTTATTCATAGCGGTCAATCAAATGTCAAATAAAGTGATTGAGATTGACCATTATGTCCAATGGAGTTCCTTTATTATCCAATGGATATCCATAACGGTAAATCAAATGTTAATTAAAGTGATTTGACCCTTTGTCTAATGGATTTTTCCTCTATTATCCAACGGATATCCATAACGGTCAATCAAATGTCAATTAAATTGATTGGCTCCTTCGTATACCAATACTTATTTCAATGCTCATAAACTAGTGGACCTACGCTTAGTTAAAATATTCCAATGATAGTTATTTGTTCGGTTAGGCTTGACTTGCTAATCATTATTTGGAAAAATAATATTCTAAATTTCGACTAAGTAGTCGTAATTAATTGATATGGACTTAAATAGTTGGTGGTATAATGTAGCTTAGTACTTATGAATTAAATAAATGTTGTCGCACTTAAAACTTTTAAATGCTTAATGTTAGTCCAGGACTTGACTTTTGATCGCCTAAGAAATTCTTCTTCCGAAAATATCACTTCTCATTCTCCAATTTACCTAACAATAAATTAATCACCTTTTTTAATATAAAAATTTTGAGTATCTTTTAATAAAAAAATTAAAATTTTACGGAGTGTTATAGTTTACCCTCCTTAAAATAAGGCTTCGTCCTCGAAGCGTGGCGTCAAAGCTAGAGGTATCCCATAACCATAAGCATATTTCCAAATATCTCTATTTGTAAACATTTGATGGATTATTTATCAGTTATAACTTTATCTAAACAAGTTCGGATATTTGTCCTTAATATCCGCTTCAACTCATCAGGTTGCACCTTTTTTCACATCGTAGGTACCATCGTACAGTCCTCGTCAAATTTAACCCTCTGATGGACCTAAAAAAAATTTCTCTTGGTCTTTAATTACTGAGGTCGGACTTGGATTATTTTTTTTTTATCTTTCTCATGTAATCATTCATTGTTTACACATATTATGTCTTTAAGGGCATTCGGATACGTCTAGAACAAAATCTATTTATATATTATTTTATTTGGGGTTTCCAATGTTTGAGTCAGACTGACAGGTTTCTTTTGAGCATATCCTTGATAAATCCCACTTCTTCTTATAAAGTGTTGCTCTTAGGAAATTTTATTTATTATTGTCGAAACGTTTGGTCAATATTAGTTGATACTTGGTCCAACAATTATTTCTTATGCTTGGAGCGTCCTCAAATTTTAGAATCTTATGTTGAGTATCTCTAGTTCATCCTATAGTAGATAAATTTAATTCTTAGAATATCCAACTCAGCTTATCCTTGTCCGAAAATATTTATGTAGAAGGTTGAACACTCACTATTCCTTTTAGTCGGGTATATATGAGAATTTTCCAAATGTTAGTTAAATATTCCTTACGGGTTATCCTTTTAGCGCACGATTGATGGCAATTGCACCTTAAGAATTATTCCAAGCAATTATCCAACTTTCCTTGCCAGCTTAACATATGGATTCCAGGGAAATTCGCACGTATTATTAAACTCGTCGTGAGTCTAAATCCTTTGTTGCCCTTTTATAACACAGTATCTTATCCGTTGAACTTTAATTAATATTTGATTGACCGTTATGGATATCTGTTAGATAATAAAGGAACTCCATTGGACAAAATGGTCAATCAAGTTGGATAATAAAGGAACTCCATTGGACAAAATGGTCAATCACTTTATTATCCAACGGATATCCATAACAATCAATTAAATGTCAATTAAAGTGATTTGACCCTTTGTCCAATGGATTTTCCTCTATTATCCAACGAATATTCATAACAGCCAATCAAATGTCAATTAAATTGATTGTTTCCTTTGTTGTAACACCCCGGTTTTGATAACCCAGGCCGGGATGTTACCGCCACACCTCCCTAGGAAGACACAATTTCTTCGAGCTTGCTAAAGAGATGCACGGCTAGGTATTTCAGAATTTAAAGCATTCAAAATATTTGAAAACAGCCCATATAATATAATTTGAAATTAATATCATCATAGTTGCAGCGGATTGTAACATCTAAATATATATATATATATATATTGCAGCGGAATTAAAATTGGGCCAACATGGCCAAAACACGGGTTAAACGGGCCCGTTCATGCAAATCATAAATAAATGCAGAATTTAAAAACAATGTTTTCCCAAAAAGATCCCATGCATGCATATGATCATGCATATTCCTCATACTCTGAAAGAAAAAGAGAAAAATATGGTTTGGTCAGCAAAATGTACTGAGTAAGTTAACACCTAGCATGATTAAGGGGTTTTAAAGCCAATAATTAAATTTAAATAAAGCATGCTAGTAGGCAATATACAATTTAATTTTTTTTAACTAAGTAAATTGCATAATTTAAAACATGGACTCTAACTAATCATACATATAGCTTACATGGTAAGATAAACACATGACATGATTTAATAGCATAATGTAAATAAAAGCAATAAATAAAAGTCTTTTAATTATCCCCATTACTCCAAGATTAGGTATTTCAAGTATTTCACAATTGCATCGCAATCTCAACAAGTTTAGGTGGTAATCCGGCGGCCGCAGCCGTATCCGCCATACCCAGTACCATTCCGGAGCCTCGGGAAACCCATACGGATACTCCCGAGAGTGTAGGCCCTATTTATCTCGCCGTTTTGGCATAATTTCTCATATTTCACACCATCGTCCATTCAGGCACGACGCAGTTAGGAGGGCACCCTGCAGAGCACTCACCCCCTAATTTTTTTTACTAGTTTGTATAGTGAGGCCAATTTCATAAATTCCTCAAGTTTCTCAAAAATATACTTTCACGTGTCGTTGTTCGCGCCACTCTCATTTAAAAATTCATCTCAAGGCCAAAAATTCTGAAATTTGGAAAGTAGCTCGACAACACAGTGACGAGCAAGTTTCTGTTTTGAGTTTTTCGATCCGGGTTAAGGAAGCAAGTCTAAAGTGTGAATTTGTACAAAAATATCAAACTGCCAGAATTCAGAACGTAGCAGGTTTTGAAAATCCAATTTTTAACATATCAAATGAACTCCAATCCTAAAGAAATTTTACAGGCGCAATCTTAACACAATTATCTACAACTTTCATTTAGAATGCAAGGTCTAATTCAAATTGGATCAGTTATGAAAAATTAGATCAAGTTCAAAAACCAATTCTGTCAGCTTTTATAAGTTCGAAGAAAACGCAGATTAGTTCGGTTATTCGGAGGTTCAAATCTTGATAAAAATTTATGAAACTTTATAGAGGTAGTCTAGACTTATAGATCTACAAATTTCATGTTTAACACAAGTCCTAATTCGGCCTAAATCCAATGTCAAAATCATCAACAAGTTCGAAAGATAATTCTGACACCGTTTCAAGATTCAAATTGAAGGCAGGTTCGTCTAGGTCGATTTTCGGGTATCAAATCTTAACGAGAAGTTCTGAAATTTTTACGGTATAGTTCAGGGTATTAGGAACACATTTTATGTTTAAGTTTTTCCATTTGAGCATTTTAAATGGTTCGAAAAATTCATGCGAAGTTGCTGCGCCGGTGAAACAGATTTTTAGTTAGGGTTTCTTGTTAGATCTATTCGTTCGGTTAATTTTAGTCACCCAAAACCATAGTAAGTATTAACTTACTTGAATCGGATTATCCGGCTCGTCAAATTCGTAGTCTGGTTTCCAAGTCTTCCGTTTGTCTCCCGAGATCCTTCGTTCTCCCTCTACGCGTCCGGATCGGGGCTTTAGAAAAGAAACGTAGTAAGTTAGATTCGGATCCGAGCTTTGAATGGAAAAAGATGGACAAAACCTTACCCCACTGTACCCTATGCCCGGGGATCTCTGGATTCGTCCAACGCTTCTTCTCCCGCTATGTTCTTGCCTCCGACGACTTGGGAACTAGGGTTTTTCGGTGTTTGAGTCGTATAGGGAAATCGAAGAGTTCGAAAAGGTCGTGCAGGCTGAAGACGGGGTTACTTATAGACTCAAAAGCCCTAGGGTTCGGCCATGGTCAGTCACAAGGAGTCTTGGGCAACCGACTCGAAAAATTCAAAATCGGGCGAGTGAATCTCGCATGGCTCGTTTCTGGGAGCTGGCGCGGTGGTGGCGCGCGGAACCACACGCCCCGCGCGAGGACCACATGGCCTTGGCCTGGACTTTGGTCCGGGCCGGGTCGTGCGATCCGTCGGGCCTTTTCTCCTCTCTTTCGGACTCCTTTCCCCTATGTTCTTGGGCTCCGATTTTCCGGTCCGGAATTGGGTTCTAAATTCTTATCTTAATTTATTCAGTCCTAAATTTAAATTTGGGTTCGAAATGTCGAGTCCATTTGTATTAGGTTCACTTCGAACAATTTAATTAAATTATCTTTAACTTCAATTCCTTCTTGGATTAAATTTCATTTCTCATTTCATCTTTCATTTATTTATTTATGTATTCGTTGCATTTATTTATTTATTTATGTTGTAAAATTCTCGGGTATTACATTTGTATACCAATATTTCTTTCAATGCTCATAAATTAGTGGACCTACGCTTAATTAAAACATTCCAATGATAGTTATTTGTTCGGTTAGGCTTGACTTGCTAATCATTATTTGGAAAAATAATATTCTAAATTTCGACTAAGTAGTCGTAACTAATTGATATTGACTTAAATAGCTGGTGGTATAATATAGCTTAGTACTTATGAATTAATTAAATGTTGTTGCACTTAAAACTTTTAATTGCTTAATGTTAGTCCATGACATGACCTTTGATCGCCTAAGAAATTCTTCTTCCGAAAATATCACTTCTCATTCTCCAACTTACCTAACGATAAATTAATAATTTTATAAGGTGTTTTTAATATAAAAATTTTGAGTATCTTTTAATATAAAAAAAAAATTAAAATTTTACGGAGTGTTATAGTTTACCCTCCTTAAAATAAGACTTCGTCCTCGAAGCGTGACGTCAAAGCTAGAGGTATCCCATAACCAGAAGCATATTTCCAAATGCCTTTATTTGTAAACTTTCGATGGGTTATTTATCAGTTATAACTTTATCTAAACAAGTTCGGATATTTGTTCTTAATATCCGCTTCAACTCATCAGGTTGCACCTTTTTTCACATCATAGGTACCATCGTACAGTCCTCGTCAAATTTAACCCTCCGATGGACCTAAAAAAAATTTCTCTTGATCTTTAATTACTGAGGTCAGACTTGGATTTTTTTTTTTTTTATCTTTCTCATGTAATCATTCATTGATTACACATATTATGTCTTTAAGGGTATTCGGGATACGTCTAGGACAAAATCCATTTATATATTATTTTATTTGGGGTTTCCAATGTTTGAGTCAGACTGACAGGTTTCTTTTGAGCATATCCTTGATAAATCCCACTTCTTATAAAGTGTTGCTCTTAGGAAATTTTATTTATTCATGTCGAAACGCTTGGTCAGTATTAGTTGATACTTGGTCCAACAATTATTTCTTATGCTTGGAGCGTCCTCAAATTTTAGAATCTTATGGTGAGTATCTCTAGTTAATCATGTAGTAGATAAATTTAATTCTTAGAATATCCAACTCAGCTTATCCTTGTCCAAAAATATTTATGTAGACGGTTGAACACTCAGTATTCCTTTTAGTCGGGTATATATGAGAATTTTCCAATTGTTAGTTAAATATTCCTTATGGGTTATCTTTTTAGCGCACGATTGATGCAATTGCACCTTAAGAATTATTCCAAGCAATTATCCAACTCTCCTTGCCAGATTAACATATTGATTCCAGGAAAATTCGCACGTATTATTAAACTCGTTGGGAGTATAAATCCTTTGTTGCCCTTTTATAACACTCGCGTCTTATCCGTTGAACTTTAATTGACATCTGATTGACCGTTATGGATATCCATTGGATAATAAACGAACTCCATTGGACAAAATGGTCAATCATTGATTGACCATTTTGTCCAATGGAGTTCGTTTATTATCCAATGGATATCCATAACGGTCAATCAAATGTCAATTAAAGTGATTTGACCATTTGTCCAATGAATTTTCCTCTATTATCCAACGGATATCCATAACGGTCAATCAAATGTCAATTAAATTGATTGGCTCCTTTGTATACTAATATTTCTTTCAATGCTCATAAATTAGTGGACCTACGATTAATTAAAATATTCCAATGATAGTTATTTGTTCGGTTAGGCTTGACTTGCTAATCATTATTTGGAAAAATAATATTCTAAATTTCAACTAAGTAGTCGTAACTAATTGATATTGACTTAAATAGTTGGTGGTATAATATAGCTTAGTACTTATGAATTAATTAAATGTTGCACTTAAAACTTTTAATTGCTTAATGTTAGTCCATGACTTGACCTTTGATCGCCTAAGAAATTCTTCTTCTGAAAATATTACTTCTCATTCTCCAATTTACCTAACGATAAATTAATAATTTTATAAGGTGTTTTTAATATAAAAATTTTGAGTATCTTTTAATAAATAAAAATATTACAATTTTACGGAATGTTATAGTCTACCCTCCTTAAAATAAGGCTTCGTCCTCGAAGCGTGGCGTCAAAGCTAGAGGTATCCCATAACCAGAAGCATATTTCCAAATGCCTCTATTTGTAAACTTTTGATGGGTTATTTATCAGTTATAACTCCATCTAAACAAGTTCTGATAGTTGTCCTTAATATCCGCTTCAACTCATCAGGTTGCACCTTTTTTTCACATCGTAGGTACCATCGTACATTCCTCGTCAAATTTAACCCTCCCATGGACCTAAAAAAAATTTCTCTTGGTCTTTAATTACTAAGGACAGACTTGGATTTTTTTTTTATCTTTTCATGTAATCATTCCTTGATTACACATATTATGTCTTTAAGGGTATTCGGGATAGGTCTAGGACAAAATCCATTTATATATTATTCTATTTTGGGTTTCCAATGTTTGAGTCAGACTGACAGGTTTCTTTTGAGCATATCCTTGATAAATCCCACTTCTTCTTATAAAGTGTTGCTCTTAGGAAATTTTATTTATTCATGTCGAAAAAATGCATGGTCAGTATTAATTGATACTTGGTCCAACAATTATTTCTTATGCTTGGAGCGTCCTCAAAAATTTTAGAATCTTATGGTGAGTATCTCTAGTTCATCCTATAGTAGATAATTTTAATTCTTAGAATATCTAACTCAGCTTATCCTTGTCCGAAAATATTTATGTAGAAGGTTGAACACTCAGTATTCCTTGTAGTCGGGTATATATGAGAATTTTCCAAATGTTAGTTAAATATTCCTTATGGGTTATCCTTTTAGCACACGATTGATGGCAATTGCTCCTTAAGAATTATTCCAAGCAATTATCCAACTTTCCTTGCCAGCTTAACATATGGATTTCAGGGAAATTCGCACGTATTATTAAACTCGTTGGGAGTCTAAATCCTTTGTTGCCCTTTTATAACACTCGCGTCTTATCCGTTGAACTTTAATTGACATTTGATTGACCGTTATGGATATCCATTGGATAATAAAGGAACTCCATTGGACAAAATGGTTATCCGTTGGATAATAAAGGAACTCCATTGACCGTTATGGATATCCGTTGGTCAATCACTTTGATTGACCATTTTGTCCAATGGAGTTCCTTTATTATCCAACGAATATCCATAACGGTCAATCAAACGTCAATTAAAGTGATTTGACCCTTTGTCCAATGGATTTTCCTCTATTATACAACGGATATCCATAACGGTCAATCAATGTCAATTAAATTGATTGGCTTCTTTGTATACCAATATTTCTTTCAATGCTCATAAATTAGTAGACCTACGCTTAATTAAAATATTCCCATTATAGTTATTTGTTCGGTTAGGCTTGACTTGCTAATCATTATTTGGAAAAATAAATTTCGACTAAGTAGTCGTAACTAATTGATTTTGACTTAAATAGCTGGTGGTATAATATAGCTTAGTACTTATGAATTAATTAAATGTTGTTGCACTTAAAACTTTTAATTGCTTAATGTTAGTCCATGACTTGACTTTTGATCACCTAAGAAATTCTTCTTCTGAAAATATCACTCCTCATTCTCCAATTTACCTAACGATAAATTAATAATTTTATAAGGTGTTTTTACATAAAAATTTTGAGTATCTTTTAATAAAAAAAAAATTAAAATTTTCCGGAGGAAAGAATATTCAAATGCCAATTAAAACATGCTTGATAGGAGTATGTGTATATTCAAAGAAAGAATTAAAAAAATAGAACAAAAAGCATATGGATGGAAGAAATTGAACAAAAAGTAGCCATTACAAGAACAATGACCAATAACATCCAGATCCAAATGCCAAGTTCAAACATGAAACTGTAAAGATGCGTTCTTTGTCACATACAATAGAACCAACAACCAACAAGAGGAAGAACCAAACACAAATATTCATAAAAATTCAATCCGTTTGTTTCATTAGATCTGGATATTTAAAACAACACTTCTTACATTCCACACAAGCTCAACTTGAAGGATCCCTTTCTTTCTACAAGACAATCCAAAATCAACCTCAAACAAATTCTACAAGCTAAATGACAACAATCAACAACACCAAAATATATAATTTCAACCTCCCCCAACTCCACCTTATTGCCAACAATACGGCACCGGTGGAAATCGAAGGTCCATATTTTTTCGATTCGGTTGAACTCTCAATCGGGGACCATCTCTGCACTTGGATTGCTCGACATTAAGGCAGCAGGTTGAAGAACTGAGGTTGAGAGATTGATGAGTGTGATACTGCGAAACTGGTTGTAAAATGGCTTGACTGAATCCGCCCTAACTTGTGACCTAGCTTCAGGAATCAACAGTGCTTGAAGAATGCGAAACGAATATCGGATTTTTTAACCCACAATGGCTGTGTACATCGTCGTCGTTTCTGGGAGAGAATGAACCCTAGAAGAGAAAGAGCGTTGTAGTCTGCGTAGTTTCTTTTCTTTTCTGCAATTGGATTTGAAATTGAATCTTACCGACCCATGTGTAGATTCTAATTAGAAAAGAACCGGATGACTTGGATATAATTAAATTATTTTTAACCCCTTAATCAATGCCACCTCAGCAGTTTAGACTAAATGGGGGCCAAAGGATGAAATTGGCTAAAATAGAATACTTGTAGGATGGTATTAATAATTAGAAAAATTAAAAGACCAAATTAGTAATTGGGTATACTTATAGGACCATCAGGGTTGTTATTCCTAAATAGTTCGGGTCTACAAAAATATTTCAAATTTTGAACAGTGGGGAATTATAAATTAGAATGAAGTAAATGTGAACAAGAGTAGCCCGTTCTATTTCCAACATAAGAATTCATTTGTGCTGAGTACGGACTATCATGGCAACATAACGGGAGAGTTTCGGAATCCCCCATTCACTCCAATCCAAAAATCTGCTTCAGGGTGCAAGATAGTCGGCTCATGGATTTTCTTTCGTCAAAACATTAAGTGTTTCCACATTTCAAATTTGATTAAGGAATGTCATGGGCCTCACTCAACAACAATCTGGTGTTTACACAATCACCAGATTGAGTAAACAATAAGATTCGGAATGATCCACAAAATTTCAATGTACTGATTTCATTATGTGCAACAGCCATTACAAGCACGAAAATTCCTTCGAAACTGCTCCACAGTGCTCAATTAACCAACCTTCTGGCAGAGTTCTCATGCCCATCAATTGAATTTAAGTTTCTTTTATTATTTGAGAATGAGAAATGATAAACCACGTGAGTGAGCTGCAATTATATTAAGGAAATAGACCATTTTGGCACTTTTGAAATCCAGACCCAAAGTGGACTAGTTGAGGGCGCATCATATTAACCTACATTTTGCAACAATATCATGTCTAAAAAACCTTCTTTTTTTTTTTTTTTACATATACGATTCTTTGAACTAAGATGACATTCAAAGGCAATCCTAATTCCTCTCACCAATTTCAATCATCGCCCAGTATATCTAAAAGTAAAAGATCAATTTTTAATATAGATAATGAATTAGTAATATTAAACCATTTAGCCATAAAATTCAAATAAATACTACTTCATTAGATACAGATCAATCGATCCAGAATCCTATGGATTTCTCCTAATCTTAATGAATGAATTCAGACTCCCCGTCCTTGTTGGTCATACCTCCACTGTGACGTTCCACCAGATTAAATATCAAATTTATCCACACTGCTAAAGCACATGATACTTGCTTTGCTGAACAAGGGGTATACAGTTTGTTATAGTTCGGGAGAAGCAGAATTAAATCGGAGGGTGCTGACCCCAATTATGGCTACTAGTAAAACAACAAAATCAACACTTCCTTTTCATTAACATATAACCACCACTCTCAGTAGCATCATATATCATACACAAAGTGCTTATAAAGGTTTTATACAAAACAGGATTGACAGCATATTAGTAGTTTTGTACGTGCTTTTCTCACGTTACAAACTTCCATCAATCTTCTCACAATGTTGTTAGCCAATCATTGTTGTATTTGAAAGGATAACAAGGAATATTTGTGTCTACAATGCAATCATCCGTTCCCTCTTCATTGGCTATATATCTCTCTCAAAGGACGACTGGCTCAAGTTATATGACAAAAAGGCCCTTTTTGAGGAATCCAAACAAAATGTAGTGATGATGAATTGGTGTAGTGAATTGCACCTGCCCCTTCGAAAATAATAAGCAGGTTAAGGATTGTCGATTGCCAACAAATCCCTGCAACAAGATACAAATGGAAGATACATTAGTAATTCATATGCACTATTAAAATCTTGTGTTCTCGGAAGGCAATGGTCTCACCTCATAGTGAATTCAAAAATCCTATCTTGAATCTTTGTTCTGCAAAGTGGGCATTCAGAACATGCAAGGGAACATGACTTGCATACTGAAGTTAAAAGAAGGCAACAGCATTAGTACAGTATTTATCAGACAGCGAGGATAAAATGCAGAGGGGCTTGAAACAAGAATGGAACTTACAACTAAAATGGCGACAGGGAAGAAGCAATGCAGCAGGGGGGAATTCGAAGCACACTTTACATGCACGAGAATTTGCAACTCCATTCCCAGTGGACTTATGTTCTTTCTCCTTCATTTCCTGCATCCGAGCCAATAGATTTTACAAGGAAAAAACAGAAATAAAAATTAAAAAAATAAATAAATCAGACCAAATATTTGTTCTTGGTCGTTACCGCTATCAAACATAAATCCAGTTAACACAGGTTGTTTCTTTGTCGCACGTGATATCAAACTATTATCGGAAATTGCTTGCTTCTGTTTGAAATCATGACTTGAGATTGCAAACATATTTCCGAAACTTATTGAGTGGAAGCAAAAATAAATAAATAAATAAATAAAAAGAAGTGGAATAATATAGCCAGCTAGATAATTTCCTGAGAAGCTACAATTGTGACTAGTTTAATTTAGGCACCAAATGCAAATGTGTTCACCCTCTCCCTTGTACTCTGACTTACATGAAAGGAATCATTTAAACAATCTTGCAACTTGTCAACCAAATAAGAGAAGTGAAATATATTCAGATTTAGACAGGAAGAGGAATATAGCATAACTAGAAACAATAAGCCAACAACATATGCCAAGTAGCCAACTGCCTAATCATCCTATCCTGGCTAGCAGCAATCAAGTTCAAACTTGGATGACTAACAAAGAGTGATACAGTTGCAGCAGTGAGCAAGGAAACTATTTACCATGGACTGCATTTCTTTTCTCAATTCCTCGACATGTTTATCAGATGCATGAACACCAGAAGGCTTGTCACTAGATACTGAAGCTAGTTGCTCCAGGTGGAGGATTTTATCTTGCAATTCTTTGTTTTCAGCAACCTAATACAATGGAAAGAATAACAGCTTTAGATGACATGGTAATGATAACTAGAATAACAGGTACAAAAAATAAGTGAAGAATTCTTTAAGAATATTTTGTGTTCAGCCTTGTTTTGCAGCTGCTCCTGAAGAACACGATTATCAGCAGTTTTAATCTGCATAACAAGATAAATGCTTAACAAAGTCCATAAAACTAATCCAGGCAAACAGCAAAAATGATATAGAAAGACAGAAGAAACTGCAACAGCAGATGCCAGAAAATATTCACTTATTAAAAACACAGATAAACTGTGCAAGCAACACAAAGGGGGAAAAAGGGAGAACAGAAACCTCAAGTTCAAAATTCTGCTCGCTACACTGTGTTGTCAATTTGATGACCATCTGCCACGATAAAACAAATGAAACATTCAAGCAAGTATCAAAAGACCCACAGAATGTTTTCTATGAAATGGTACAATGGAGAGAACCTGCTGCATTTCAACGATAGATGCATTAGCAACTGAAGCTTCACCACTTTCAACTATCTGTTGTTCTAAGACTCTCATCTGCTTTCTCTTTTCCTGGATCTCATGTTCTAAACTTTGAATCTGTAAATTACCAATTAAATCTTTAAATCAGAATCATCACAACAGGTTGTCCACAAAATGCAAGTCAGATAATGGGCATTATGCCATCATGTTGCACTTAAAATGTCGTAAAAGTGCTGCTAGATAGATGCATTTCCAGGAAAGATGTTTGTAGGAAAAAGGGAAACCCAAAGACCTGAACCATCTGGAGAAAGATATCCAATGCATTGGTTACAGGCAAATAGACTACCTGAGTTTTGAAGGCTTCAGGATCATTCATAGACTGCTCTGTCAGACGCTTTCGGGTACTAGTATTGAATGCAATCTCACCAGCAAGCATTTTAACTTGTTCTACGAGGAGGTCCATCTGATCTGACATGGTTACTCCATCCTAAACCCACCAGCAAGATAACATAAACAGATGTTGGTAAGGGCTCAAATACATGCTTTGATAAACATAGGGTCAAAACCACAAAGATCTATGAATGACTGATCACATAATAACTTCCAAGTGAAAACACAACAATAACAAAAAATGGACAAAGCATAAAAAGCTCCTTTGTGAAGCCTCAATTCAACGATGCTATGCACGAAGCATTAACCCCCAGCTATACAAAAGGGCAACAAAGAGACAAACACTGGGAGTCTGGGACCTTCATACAGACAAGCTGCAGAGAGGAAGAAACTTAAATCTCATACATATAACAACAAATGAGAACAACTGCAAACATTTCATACTTTCAACTGTAAGCACAGTTATTATCTAGAATTCGAAGAGTCCTTTTGAATAATAAAAGTATAGCAGAACATACCACAGGGAATTTAGACACAGAGGAAGTGCCACTGAAAAGTTCACCCAATTGAGTTGTTTCAGTTGTTATAGTACTACCAGCTTGCGACATATCATTATTCCATTTACTGGCCGATCCTCGGTGTTTCAAAACATGTGCATCTGATATGACAGTTAATGCAGAAAGATGGAGAGGAATCTTTCTGGCTTTCATGCAAGACATCTAACTTCTGTTATCACCTATCAGAAGTTGGCTGTCTTTCATGAAAGCGAGAAAGCTGTAATCAGATGCATATGTTTTGAAACAATAAGTGAACGATCTACAAAATAAGGTGGGCACGGAAACATGTAATCAGCTATAGGGAATGTTACTTGGAAGAAAATAAAGCACAGAATCATAAAAGCATAATTTACCATAAACAAATCAGTCATGTTTCAGATATCTTTATTCTTTAATTAAATAATCACTATGACACTATCTATACTTCTAGAGCTCTCACTTAAATTTTAAAAAAGAAAAACTAATCACAGAACCAAAACCGTAATAACTCAAATGTAAGAAATTAAGTACAACTTCTAGAGCATAATATGAAAAATCAAATTATATAAATATATATATAAATTATAAATCATTATGACACTATGATACCAGGTTAAGATGCACCAGATACCATAGTAGTCAATAGCGCCGCTATAGCGCGCTATCCCGCTATAGCGTAGCGGATTTTGGGGTGGCCGCTCCAGCCGCTACGCTCCGCTACGTTTTGAAAATAGCGGCGTCGCGGCAGTTCGCGACGGTTCTGCGGGGCGGTTCGCGGAGGAGCAGCGGCGTCTAGGTCATCTCCATCGCAGGCAACAACCGGGTCGGGTCAGAAAGAAAGCCGCGAAGAAGAAGACCGAGGCGGCTGGAGAAGAGAAGTGTTCTGGAGCGACGCCATGTGGGTTTCGACTTCGCAAGGAGCAGTGGCTGGAGCGGGTTCTGGAACGAAATCTGGAGGAAAGGAAGACGACGAAGTTTTTTGGGGTGGGGGGGTACGAGTCTGAATGTTTAATGTTTTGGAGGTCGTGATTCTGTTTTAAAGCCCTAATAATAAACCCTATTAAATAAAAAGGGACTGTTGGGCTTACCCACTTTTCTTAAGAAAGAAAAAAGAAAAGACTGCAATTAATTTTATTCCGCTATTGACTACTATGATCTATACTTCTAGAGCTCTCACTTAAAATTTTAAAAAAGAAAAACTAATCACAGAACCAAGTCAGTAATAACTCAAATTTAAAAAATTAAGTACAACTTCTAGAGCATAATATGAAAAACCAAATTATATAAATATATATATATATATATAAATGAAAACTTACATCATCCTCAGAAGCAGAATGACTCCTGTGATAAGACTGCATGTCATTCACATATCCTGGTATTGTATTTTTTGACGAAACAAGTATCGGTTTTGTCAGCCTTTGAATTCTGCTCATTAAGGCAGCCTTGGCTTCTTCTTCCTCCTCCAATCTTGATTGCATTTTGAATTGCCCTTCTTCCAACTACATGACAAACATAGACCACAAATAAGGAAATCCATAGAACACAACGAAAAGGAATAAAGAAATCCTTTTAAGATACACAAAAGTTTACTCAGCACGCAAGAAGTTCATGCAACTTTCTAGCCATTTTGAGATTAGAGTCAATAGTACCTGCTGCTTTAAGACCAAAATTTCCTCAGGATTGATGCCAGCAACCATACCCCTCCTAAGTTGATTGAGTTCTTCTTTGAGACATGATATTTCTTTTTGATACTTCTTTATCAATAATTTTTCATCGATGATCTGAGCATGGATATAAATAAGAATCTCTTGGTCCACGAATCACCTCTGCGAAAGGTGATCAAACATCAAAACATCCATGTATTCAAACTCACCCTATTCCGTGAGGCATACATTTTAACACGTTTCGCCCTACTAGCAAATTTCAAGGTATTATGGGTTTCTTCTGAACTGCTAGATGCTGGAGTAACTGTACATATAAGCTGAGAACCAGAAAACTAGTAAGTTAAACTCACTCTGTCCTAATATAAGAACAGAAGTGTTGTAGATAAGGTGTAAAAAGAGAAAGGGAGCTAAAGAAACTATGACCAATTGAGATCAAAGAGAAACAGCGGTTACCGAAACATGAGCACATCTACTTAGTGACGACTGTAGAAGACGGGTCAGCTTCGAATCTCGATAAGGAACATGGGATGCCTTGCCCTCGCTAAGTTTCCGAATTACCTTCAAATTGCAGAAGTGAAAAGCAATCGAAGCAGGAAATTGACTTTTTTTCTGATGTTTAAAATTCAAATCAGGAAAGAAATATAGATAGTCTGCTGGACTGAGTTGGAGCTTCAGTAAGCGTGCAAGTGATAGGCAAAATCCTAACACATATGGATGAAATTAAAACCAATTGTATCATATAGAGAGTGGGAAAATGGGGATTGAGCGGCAATAAACTAGGTTTTCAACTGACAGCAAAACTAATTTGTATACTTACTGTTCCAAGTGTTAAAAGGCTTTTATTGATGTAAGATCCTTCCTTTCTCCGTAAACCAGTTGTTTCTGTTTTTGAGCTCTCAGATCCCGCCAAATCAATTAAATTCTACAAATGTCATATGTTGAACCTTAATTCTCACAGAAATTAACACAACTCCGTCTGGTAGGAAATGAAACATGAATTTTCACATTTCAAATGGAGAAAAGATATTCATACCAATTGTGAGAATATCACACCATCATACTCGTCACCATGTGCACGGCTTTCAATCATCTGGAACCAACATGATGAATTGAAAATTAGAGTTTAATGCAATGAAAAAACAAAGATCAACACCAAAAAAACATGAACTTGAGAAATCAGAAATACTTTATATCACTACAGAAATAAGTGACTGAGATTCCACATAATTACAGTTAGCAAATTTTCCAAATTAAAGTATCTATTCGAATTAAAGAATATTAGACAATTGAACATAAAATAGACTTCTGATTTGCTATTACTAAGGCATGGCCATTGAATTTGTGGTCCATTTCCCACAATGATCATTGAGCAAATTGCCAGCCACATAACCAACAGGAAACACCGAAATACACACGATTCATAATCATATTGCTAAGGATCCCACTTATTTCTGTGGCATGTGATTCTGATGCACTTTGTTTATCTAGGAAAAAGTTTCGGGACAGAACTACAAACCTTTGATTCACCCCTAAACAAGACTACAAGAGATAGAAAGTAGAAAGTAGAAACATGCAACTCGGTACTGCAAAAAAGTAAGCATTTACACAGTGTGCCATGCCTCCGAAGAGGAATGACTTGACATTGACCTCAAGAACCAAGAGTTGATGTTCTAGAAAGTTAATGGTGCATTCAAAGGAGAGAATACAAAGAAACAATCAAAGTTCCATAAACTGAAAAAAACTTTTTAAGTTAAAGGAGCTAAGAGAAAGTCAGGTATTGATCCAAGGAGGACATACCAATGTGAAGATTGTATGACTACGGCTGCTGAATAGGTTAAAATTATTTGAACCAACGTGCCGATGCTCTGTCATTGATAGTAAAATCAAATTCATCAGTAATAAGATAAGTGATTCAGTATCTCAAAGCAAACACAACTAAGAAAATCACCTTCTCCAGCAGCGATAAATGAAAGAGCATGTCCAGGGGACAAAACAACCTCTTCCTTTATGCCCTCAACATATGTTCCCTGTCCATATAGCAAGAACAAATAAGTGACCACAGGATATAGAACAGATATAAATACAAAAGCATAACAGCTAGTTAAACAAATTTACAGTGGTTATACAATGGAAACTTGCATATATAACCTTCTCAGCTGCATGCCACATATGCACTATATATATTTTTATCATTGCAAAAAAGTGGATCACCAATTAAAATTACTTATTTAATCATCCCACAAGAAGTGGTATTAAATTATACGGAATATGCAAATAAAAGCATATTGTTCCTTTCTGTGAAAGCATAAATGAAAACAATCACATGCAATCCATAAGCAAGTAAGGCAAAACCTGTGCAGCTTCCCTCAAACGCAAATTTTGGCCAGTTGGGTCCAACAAGTCATTGATCACCTGATCACAAAGATATATGGATTACCGTATTTCAAGGATGATGACATATATACAGATATATATATATATATATATATATATATGCAACCACACTAAAATGTGCGTTTCAACTGTAAGAGTTAGCATTGATGAATGGTGATAATGAGAAAAAGGCAAAGATGGAACAAATTCCTCATATCGATCATGCTAGTGGTGAATAACTTCTGTGTGCATAAATAATTAGTAGTAATGAGCAAGTAGTAAATCACAGAACAGATTATGGTGTTTATATAACACTAAGCTGTTGATATCATATTAGATATTTTACTACTGACCTCGTTATAAATTTCAAGATAAGACACGCGAAGTAAGAATTCACAACCTGGAGTCTGGAGTAAAATCATCATCAGAAGTCACACTTTAAATACATAATTGAACAAAAAAGTTAATGAGTATAGCAACCAGTGTCAATTATATAGTTGGTATATGAATGTAATGCACGGGCTTGAATTTCGTACAAATTAGACTTACATCTTGAATGATGCTGAATACATCCTTTATTGCTAATGGTATGACCCCTGGAGAAGTTTGGTCCCCCTGGTTAAAGAGTAGAAAATGCATGTGCAATATAAGCATAACATAGTAGTAATAAAACCTATAGTAGGAGACAAAGCAGCATGGGAACAGAATTGGATATAAGCTGTATTATCTATTGTACCTACAAATATATCAATGTTGCATGTCAATATACTCAAAACTAGAGATTCCTAATTATATACTGCAACCATAGTATGTGTCAAGCATATAGTTGTGGACAATGAGAACGATCATTGAAATTTCTTGAAACTAATAAATGAATCACGGACAGGCATGATCACTGACAAATTAACACAATATTGGTAAATGTTCTGGTGTATCTGGTGCATCTTAACCTGGTCTTCAGTTACAAATTTGTAATACTGCGTTGAAGATACTTTGTGGCTTTCAAACCGCTGGTTGCCACATAAATTTGATGAGAATTAAAATAACAGCATGTAACTTACATGCATGGTGTAAGTCTTTCCACTGCTGGTAACTCCGTAAGCAAATATAGTTCCTGAAAGTGTTAGCCATGCTCATGAAATAAACAAAAATAAACATGCAATGCCACCTCGCTGCTGGACATAGTCTTAAAAAGTTAAAATAAAGTGTAAGAAAATATATTAGGGAATTGTTGGATTGGCCACACCATTTACTCCTTCCATAGCAGCTTTCACAACAGGCCGAGCAGCAACTTCATACACTTCTTGAGTATTTGTATTAGACCCAAAGACTCTATCTACAGTACAGAACTCAAAGAAACTGAAATTGTCATGTTCTGACTAAACAGCATATCTTAAAAAGAGAGAAAAATAAGTATACCAAACGCATATGCAGTCATTGGATTGTACTCATTTCTCACAAGTTTATCACCGTCTGAATACCAAGCGACCTCTTCCCCTCTTTGATATTCCCTATCACTGTTACCATAGCAGAACAATTTAGGAAAATTTTCAAATCAATGGACTCAATTCCCTTAATTGAGAAGATCGCAAACCCTTCCGACTCGGATCTATGATTAATTGCATAGTCACCTCATAGGTCGAAATCGAATCGTCACCGAAATGCAGTCCCCCGATTTCGACACAATCTCCATCGGCTCTCCAATCAGCTGCTTATCCATCGACGGATAACTCACTGGCGTCCGGCTTCTAGAATAATCACCTTGATTTTGTGCGGTGGATCTAGAGTGTAACCGCCACTGCAGTAGAATGGACAGAGAGTTTGAGCTCGAGCGCGGTATTAATCGACCATTCAGGACGAAGGCGCCGTAGAATGTAAGGACTACACACGCTCCTTATTCCCCAAAATTTGTACACATCTATCGAAGTACAAGGAATGCTTGAATGTTACCTCGTACCTTCGTTTAGGTTTCAGTAGAACCTGGACTGGTGAGGAGTGAGAAAGACCAATTCCGTTAGGGTGCGGTCAATCGCAGCCATTGAATCACTTTATAAATTGATGGTTGAGATTAACTTAAAGGTTAAAATAGTAAATTTTCTATATTTAGTTGTATTAACAAACAATCGCTCAATTCTGTATGCTCTTCAACTCTACTTTTTTTTCTACGCATTTCAATACGTTCAATCGATCTTACCTTATACTCCAATTTGCTTATTTATGAAGCTATATAATATACATATTTGTTCATGAAAACGTACATCAAATGTTTCTATATTGAGTCGCTGAATTGTTGATGAGAATGTCGCTGAATTGTTCACGGAAAGAACGTTGAATTGTTCTTGGTATTGTCGCTAAATTGTTCATAGTGGCGTCGCTGAATTAATCTTGAAAAAATTAGCATTCATGAGAACGTCGCTGAATTATTTTTGGTAACATCGCTGAAATGTATATGCCAACATCGCTGAAATGTATATGCCAACATCGCTAAAATGTATATGCCAACATCGCTGAATTCCTTTAGGTAAGGTCACTGAAATATTTTTTTATAGCATCACCGAATTATTTTTTGGAACATCGCTGAATCGTATATGGTATCATCGCTGATTTTTTCTTGTTATTGTCGCTGAATTCGTCTGAGAGTAGTCGATGAATTCCTTTAGGTAGGGTCTGAAATATTTTTTTGTAGCATCATTGAATTATTTTTGGTAACATCGCTGAATGATATTTGGTAGCATCGCTGAATTGTATATGCCAACATCGCTGAAATGTATATGCCAACATCGCTGAAATGTATATGCCAACATCGCTGAATTCTTCAAAGTGGTGTCGCTGAATTCTTCAATCTTGGGGCCTGAAAATATTTTTGAGAGCATCACATAATTATTTTTGGTAGCATCGTTTCCCCTCTTTAATAAGGATTTTTGATCGTAGATATAGATTAGATTACCAAATATTTGATATGATTTACCAAATATTAGATTGATAACATACTAAATATAGGATTATATATTTGATATGATCTACCAAATATCAGAATGATATTTGGTAGCATCGCTGAATTGTATATGCCAACATCGCTGAAATGTATATGCCAACATCGCTGAAATGTATATGCCAACATCGCTGAATTCTTCAAAGTGGTGTCGCTGAATTCTTCAATCTTGGGGCCTGAAAATAATTTTGAGAGCATCACATAATTATTTTTGGTAGCATCATTTCCCCTCTTTAATAAGGATTTTTGATCGTAGATATAGATTAGATTACCAAATATTTGATATGATTTACCAAATATTAGATTGATAACATACTAAATATAGGATTATATATTTGATATGATCAACCAAATATCAGAATGATATTTGGTAGCATCGCTGAATTGTATATGCCAACATCGCTGAAATGTATATGCCAACATCGCTGAATTCTTCAAAGTGGTGTCGTTGAATTCTTCAATGTTGGGGTGCTGAAAATATTTTTGAGAGCATCACATAATTATTTTTGGTAGCATCGTTTTCCCTCTTTAATAAGGATTTTTGATCGTAGATATAGATTAGATTATCAAATATTTGATATGATTTACCAAATATTAGATTGATAACATACTAAATATAGGATTATATATTCCTCCGTCAAGAGTGAAGTTTGGTTTTATGACAATTATACCCTTTTGCATTTACAACCCTTGGATTTTAATTGAACGCTCAAGATCTTTGCCTTGATGTGCTGTGGGGATTGTGTGGGATGGGGGGGCCAGTCGCATCGCACCCTACCGACCGATCCCGAGAAAGACGGGAGCG